>PIJE02002690.1:9129-35495 GCA_002895965.2 Coryphaenoides rupestris
CAACAACGGGGGTTATTACGAGATCATTGCCACGCAGGACTGCGTGGTGGAATCTGCTAGGCTACCCCCTCACCTATCAGCACAAGCAGCTGAACTGTTTGCCCTAACCAGAGCATGCATACTATCGGAAGGTAAACGAGTTACCATCTATACAGACAGTAGGTATGCTTTTGGAGTTGTTCATGATTTCGGCACCTTGTGGAAGATGCGAGGGTTCCTCACATCCACAGGGAAACGGATTAATCATTCACAATTGGTTGCTAACCTACTTGATGCTATACTCTTACCCACTGCCATCTCTGTTTGTCGATGTGAAGCACACACAGGGGCCAAGGACCTGGTGTCTAGAGGGACGCGTAGGCAGATGAGGGTGCTGAAGCGACGGCCAAAGCCCCACTTGCCTCCACCATACAGATGGCACAACTGACACCCTCGGTCACGGTTGAGGAATTGGCGAAAGCTCAGACCAAGGCCGTGGCTGCAGAGTGCCGGTTGTGGAAATCAGCTGGTGCAGAGTATCGCAATGGATTGTGGTATGGCCCGAATGGGCGGCCGTGCTTACCTAAATGTTTGTTTCCTATCTATGCTAAAGGGTGGAATGGTAGATAGCATCGATCGGCATTGGTACAGACAAGGATTTTCAAATTATGCACAACATTTTTGTGCCAAATGCCTTGTGTGCGTCACAAACAATATAGGAAGGGGGCAGAAAGTCGGGCCAACCCATCACCCACCACCATTGTTGCCATTCGATCACCTGATGATGGATTTTGTGGAGTTGACACCATGTGAGGGAAAGAAATATTGTTTAGTAATAGTAGACATGTTTTCCAAATGGGTTGAAGTATTTCCCACTAAGGCGGCTGACTCTGCAGCCGTTGCTAAGGCCTTGTTTACCAAGCCATTCAGCAGTTGTCTCAATATGTGGGAATTGACCTGCGCACCCACTGTGCATACCATCCCCAAAGCAGGGGGGCAGTAGAAAGGGAGAACGGTACGCTAAAAAACAAACTGGCCAAAGCGACGGCAGAGACAGGTATGTCATGGGTAAAGGTCTTGCCACTGGTCCTACTGGCCATGAGGGGGCGTTCCAGAGCGAAGGTAGGACTGTCCCCCTATGAGGTCCTGATGGGGCGACCCATGCCAATGGGGACAGGTGCACCACACGACAGCAATATGAGCACAGAGCAATTTCATCACAGTATGATTGATTATTGTATTAATCTTTCTCGAACTCTGCAAACCATACGCTCACAGGTTAAAGAGGCCTTACCATCATCTAAGGAAGGGCAACTCCACGACCTACAAGCAGGGGATTGGATCGTGGTGAAGGACTATCGGAGGCGGGCCTGGCACTCACCAAGGTGGTTGGGACCATTCCAAGTCCTGCTGGTCACCTAATCAGCGGTCAAGGTAGCTGAAAGGGCTACCTGGATCCACGCCAGCCACTGTAGACGGGCACCACCGCTGACGACTGACCCGACACTACAAGATCACGACGGACCTAGGCCTGACAACGGGGCAGGATGGCCCACAAGTTGCCACCGACGCGTCACTCCAGGGAGGAGCACCCCCAGGCCGAAGGACGACTCTCCAGCGGCCAACTCTTCAGGGGCCTTGCCATCCTTCCTCCCTACATTGGCATCATCCTCCTCTTCAGCGTCACCGTGAGGTCCCAGCCTATCCTGACGGACAGCCGGGACAATGGAACGGCCTCCCTGTTCCAATTGGAATATACCCTTAAGGGTATCAACAACAGCTTTGATGGCCTCTGTTTAAATCTTCAAAATATTGCTGATTTTAGTGTGATAAGCTACTCCAATCCACAACTAAATCTCAGGGTTTTGTTTCAAGGATTGTTACTGTATTGATATACTTGAATGTATTTATGCTCATTATGTACCCATTAACTATGTATAAAGACACTTCCGTCTATGATGTCATTGACACATAATTTGTACCCCAAAAACACATTTTTCCCAAAAAGGGTTTTTTATGGGGTGGGTACGGCGTGATCTTTACTCTTTCCCTGTAATTGGGCCATTAGAACAAGAAAGGAGAAGTTTATCAAGTCGTACCCAGTAACGAAGGACTCAGTCTCTGATGAGAATCACTATGTGGTTAGAGTAACCGACTCCTAAGTTGCACTATATCAGGTATAATGGTTGAATAATCAAATGGGGGAGTGTAATGGAAAAATTCCACATTGGGTCTTTTCAGAAAGATAAATCTTTCATAGGATGTCTTTACAAACAACATGCCTTCGTCTGCATATCACCAAGGGGACCCCTGCTGTGAACAGTCACTAAGGGAATCAGCGAGGGTGGGAGATTGATTGACCCGTTTGTGTCAATACAGGATACAGGAAGACTCTTTGATGTCGGTCACAAAGAACCTTGCAGTGTCAATACAGTGTGATCAGGATGTCTGTCCCAGGAAACCCCTGGTGTGCTCTTTGTTGTCTGTACGGGAACCTTGTCTGCTATTCAGGAAACTGATGTGATTAGGATGTCTGGAAGAACATGGGTGGGGGCTAATTGATTCTTTATTGTCAGCCCCAGGAATCTCCTCCCTGTACATCACCAGGTACAATCGATCCCAGGACCATAATATATCATTCCCATAATAGCACTTGTCATATTGTGTTTCATGGTATTTTGTATAGGACTGATGTGTTTGAGGGTTTGTTTGAAGAAAACAATGTCTACACTGTCAGTTAATGAAGCGCTTGTTATGCATCCCCCTTCCTCATATCACGAGATACCAGACCCTAGTAGACCATATCTCCCAGATTCGAATGATTGGCCCTATAATCCAGATAATGTTGAGGCCTACCAGTTACAAGTTATAATCCCTATGGCACCGCAGAACTAGGATGAATACAACCAAAATGCATAACGTTGACTTACACAGTGACCAGCCTATCGGGGACACCTCCTGTGGCCCTCACGACTCCAACCAATCAATCTAAAAATTGTACTCAAAAGCGACAAATATGGTGTTGATGAACCCACATGGATCCAACACATAACACATAATGTACTTCGACAATCACGTACATCCATGACCTTCACGTTCTTTGTAGATTATAGATCAATCAGTAGATTAGGCAAAGCAAACCATTTTATCAATACCTTTGGGGAAATACTTTGCTTGTGATTATGATTATGATATTATAGAAATTGTTGAATGTTCTTGTTTTTTTTTTTGTGTGTCATGTTGTATACTCCCTTAATCACCCGCAGGAGTTACCAGATTTTATCCCGAACTAATCTGTGTCCAATAACATTTGTGTGATTTGCTTACAAGCGACATTTTGTACTTTTTGTATTAAACACTGCTCATGGCTTAGAGTTTGAAATAGGATGTTTCTAGTGAACCCCCTTGTCCTAAACGAGGAGCGGACCACAACTCCTGGTCTCGATTATTCTGTTAGAATAAAAGAGGGCAATTGTTGGGAGTTGTGGATGTATTGATCGTGTGGGCCGGTAACTTTCCACTCTGCTGTGTGGCCTACGTGACTAGTTAGCTGTTTGACCTACGTGACTAGTTAGCTGTTTGACCTACGTGACTAGTTAGCTGTTTGACCTACGTGACTAGTTAGCTGTTTGACCTACGTGACTAGTTATCTGTTTGACCTACGTGACTAGTTATCTGTTTGGCCTACGTGACTAGTTAGCTGTTTGACCTACGTGACTAGTTAGCTGTTTGGCCTACGTGACTAGTTAGCTGTTTGGCCTACGTGACTAGTTAGCTGTTTGGCCTACATGACTAGTTAGCTGTTTGGCCTACGTGACTAGTTAGCTGTTTGGCCTACGTGACTAGTTAGCTGTTTGGCCTACGTGACTAGTTAGCTGTTTGGCCTACGTGACTAGTTAGCTGTTTGGCCTACGTGACTAGTTAGCTGTTTGGCCTACGTGACTAGTTAGCTGTTTGACCTACGTGACTAGTTAGCTGTTTGGCCTACGTGACTAGTTAGCTGTTTGGCCTACGTGACTAGTTAGCTTCACTCTTATCTGTTGGCCCTGGGAGGCCTCTGAGATGCACTCGCTGGTGTTGTTGTCGTCGAGTGTTGTTGTCGTCGAACGTGGGAACGTGTTGCCTCTTTTGTCTGGATTGGCTGTCTGGCAGGTGGGAACGGGAGCGTCTCAACGTGAGACCTTGCTGTCCCTGCTTCCTGGGCTGGTGGTGGAGCGGCCCCGTGAGCATCGTTCCATCTTTGGATAGTTAGTAGGCACGGTTACAGGCAACGCGCGATGAACACACCCACACGCAACGCACACAGACACACATGCACACAGACACACACGCATGCAGACCTCACACACACACAGGGACACACACACACACACACACACACACACACACACACACACACACACACACACACACACACAGACACACACGGAACAAAAGTTATTTATGCATCATAGGCACAGGCATGAAACACAATTTGGCAGAAAGCAGAGGAGTGTAAAAAGCTTTTACATAGTGTGGCAGCCAGCCACTGAGGGGCAGAAGGGAAAAGCGTTGACGACAGTTGGGGAAGCCGCAATTCCCCATTCGGCCCCCAGAGGGAGCCGAGGAGGCAGGAATTGCGACAGAGGCAATCAGCCTGATTGAAATTGGCTGCGCCTCATGGAAGGACCTAGGCGGCAGCCAATTAAGGCCCTGCCTACAGACTATAAATAGGAGAAGACCTGTGTGGTGTGAACGGTCGAGAGAGTGGAAGCAGGAAGGGAGTGGAAGGGAGTGGAAGGGAGTGGAAGGGAGGGGGAGGTGGAGGTGGAAGAGGAAGAGGAAGAGGTGGTGGGAGAGAAAGAGAAAGACAAGGACAAGGACAAGGACCAAGACCCTGTGTGGGTGAGTTAGAGAACGACAGGAGTGGCTGTGTGCCTGTGCATGGATCTGCCTGCGGAGCCGCCTTGTGTACCGACCCTTGCCTGCCTGACGACCCTCCCGCCTGCCTTGCCCTGGACCCCCTGAGACCACTTCCTGGTGTGATACCCCCTGCATACGGACAATACGACTAGGATAACGGACTAACCCTATAATTACCCTGCACTTCCCTCCCCTGTAAGTAAATCCTCATGTGGAAATGACCCAGGAGGTGACTCCGGAGAAAGAAGAAGATGACCCGGCACACGAGATCACAGCATCAACTGTGCTCCGAAGGGTGTCAATAAGATGAAAGAAAAGATGCCCATTTGAAATCCGTTGAAACTGACTATCCTGATTCCTGAATTAGATGTTCCCCGCCATTGTGAACAGGAACTGTCGAACCACATTAGCGATGTGCCTTCTACTAGGTGCATGGATGGGTTGTTATTGGTATCCAATGGGCCCCCCTGTACACCACCAGGTACAATCGCTCTGTCATGGCTCATTCCCATAATAGCACTTGTCATATTGTGTTTCATGGTATTTTGTATAGGACTGATGTGTTTGAGGGTTTGTTTGAAGAAAACAATGTCTACACTGTCAGTTAATGAAGCGCGTGTTATGCATCCCCCTTCCTCATATCACGAGATACCAGACCCTAGTAGACCATATCTCCCGGATTCGAATGTTTGGCCCTATAATCCAGATAGTGTTGATGCTTACCAGTTAAATGTTATAACCCCTATGGCACCGCAGAACTAGGATGAATACAACCAAAATGCATAACGTTGACTTACACAGTTACCAGCCTATCGGGGACACCTCCTGTGGCCCTCACGACTCCAACCCAATCCAATCTAAAAATTCACTCGAAAGCGACAAATCATGCGCGTTGGATAAAACTACACATGGATCCCAACACATAACACATAACACATAATGTACTTCGACAATCACGTACATCCATGACCTTCACGTTCTTTGTAGATTATAGATCAATCAGTAGATTAGGCAAAGCAAACCATTTTATCAATACCTTTGGGGAAATACTTTGCTTGTGATTGTGATTATGATTTTGGAAATAAGAATTACCTGAATGTTTATTTTGTTTGGTTTGTTGTGTCATGTTGTATACTCCCTTAATCACCCGCAGGAGTTACCAGATTTTATCCCGAACTAATCTGTGTCCAATAACATTTGTGTGATTTGCTTACAAGCGACATTTTGTACTTTTTGTATTAACACTGCTCATGGCTTAGAGTTTGAAATAGGATGTTTCTAGTGAACCCCCTTGTCCTAAACGAGGAGGGGACCACAACTCCTGTTCTCGATTATTCTGTTAGAATAAAAGAGGGCAATTGTTGGGAGTTGTGGATGTATTAATCGTGTGGGCCAGTAACTTTCCACTCTGCTGTGTGGCCTACGTGACTAGTTAGCTGTTTGACCTACGTGACTAGTTAGCTGTTTGGCCTACGTGACTAGTTAGCTGTTTGACCTACGTGACTAGTTAGCTGTTTGACCTACGTGACTAGTTAGCTGTTTGGCCTACGTGACTAGTTAGCTGTTTGGCCTACGTGACTAGTTAGCTGTTTGGCCTACGTGACTAGTTAGCTGTTTGGCCTACGTGACTAGTTAGCTGTTTGGCCTACGTGACTAGTTAGCTGTTTGGCCTACGTGACTAGTTAGCTGTTTGGCCTACGTGACTAGTTAGCTGTTTGGCCTACGTGACTAGTTAGCTGTTTGGCCTACGTGACTAGTTAGCTGTTTGGCCTACGTGACTAGTTAGCTGTTTGGCCTACGTGACTAGTTAGCTGTTTGACCTACGTGACTAGTTAGCTGTTTGGCCTACGTGACTAGTTAGCTGTTTGGCCTACGTGACTAGTTAGCTGTTTGGCCTACGTGACTAGTTAGCTTCACTCTTATCTGTTTGCCCTGGGAGGCCTCTGAGACGCACTCGCAGGTGTTGTTGTCGTCGAACGTGGGAACGTGTTGCCTCTTTTGTCTGGACTGGCTGTCTGGAAGGTGGGAACGGGAGCGTCTCAACGTGAGACCCTGCTGTCCCTGCTTCCTGGGCTGGCAGTCTGGGGCATAGGGACGGGTGCATCTCCATGTGGGTCACATGAGGCCGTGACATGCACACACACACACACCACACACACACACACACACAACACACACACACACACACCACACACACACACATACACACACACACACACAGACACACACACACACAGACACACACACACACACTCTACACACACAAATACACACACACTACACACACACACACACACACAACTATACATCATACACACATACAACACATTGGCAGAAAGCAGAGGAGTGTAAAAAGCTTTTACATAGTGTGGCAGCCAGCCACTGAGGGGCAGAAGGGAAAAGCGTGTAACATAGACGACAGTCGGGGAAGCCGCAATTCCCCATTCGGCCCCCAGAGGGAGCCGAGGAGGCAGGAATTGCGACAGAGGCAATCAGCCTGATTGAAATTGGCTGCGCCTCATGGAAGGACCTAGGCGGCAGCCAATTAAGGCCCTGCCTACAGACTATAAATAGGAGAAGACCTGTGTGGTGTGAACGGTCGAGAGAGTGGAAGCAGGAAGGGAGTGGAAGAGAGAGGAAGGAGAGAGAGGTGGAAGTGGTGGTGGGAGAGGAAGAGAGGTGGAAGTGGTGGTGGGAGAGAAAGAGAAGGAGGAAGGACAAGGACCAAGACCCTGTGTGGGTGAGTTAGAGAACGACAGGAGTGGCTGTGTGCCCGACCTAAGGACTGTCCGAGAACCCGAGTTGTGTACCGACCCTTGCCTGCCTGACGACCCTCCCGCCTGCCTTGCCCTGGACCCCCTGAGACCACTTCCCGGTGTGATACCCCCTGTTTCTGGACTACGACCACGGTATTGGAATAACGGACTCAACACTATAATAAGCCTGCACTTTCCCTCCCCCTGTACAGTAAATAAAGTAGCTGATTACATTGAATATTGGTGTGGGAACGTGGATTTATTATCTTCAGTCGGGTGGACACAACAATCTAGGAGAGTGTGCCACAACAATGTGAGGTGTTTTG
Organism: Coryphaenoides rupestris; assembly: GCA_002895965.2. Taxonomy (NCBI): domain Eukaryota; kingdom Metazoa; phylum Chordata; class Actinopteri; order Gadiformes; family Macrouridae; genus Coryphaenoides; species Coryphaenoides rupestris. The sequence continues at coordinate 17,093 of PIJE02002690.1, forward strand.
TCCAAATACTGCGATGGAAGAGCATAGCCCCGAGGCAAGGAAACCAGGAAGTGCTGACAGACATTGGCAGCCACTTTTATTCTTAAAACAATATATATATATATACAGCATATATACAGTATACACTGCATATGATATTGTCATGTTTTGGAAAAGTCTGACATTACATACGTGCCTTGTTTTCTGTGCCTCTGGTTATTGGACCAGGATTACTCCCACTATGCTATGCTCATTGCTAGTAAGTCAGCTCTGCTTAAAGATGAGGCCTGAAAACTTGGCCGCCACTTTGTTTATCTCCGGTTGTCATGAACACTGAGCAAATCAAATTGTCTCGTTTTCAGAACGAGACAATTTCAGAACATAATTCACTTTGGTTATTCCCCCAGTGATAAATTAGTATTTAAAAGTGTGGGACTTTTTAAGCTGCGCACATAAAAAGCAAACAGCAAATAAAAGTGTCACAATAAATTAATATTTATATGCTCCTCTATATTCATATAGTCAACTCTACATGAACTTGAACATAAAGCAGTAATTTTATTTGTATAGACAGTGTGTTGTCAGTTTACAACAAAGACTACAGCATACATAATCAGGTATATAGAAGACAGACATACGAGACGAGGTGTAAAATCTCTGGCTCTATGACCTGCAGAAGCGATGTCACATGATTCGCTCATACAACCAACCAATGCAAAGCAAGGGGGCGTGGCCGCGCTGTGCCTACTTTTCTTTGCAAGTCTACAAGTTCTCGCGTTTCCATACCACTTTGCACTTAACTAACTATAATGGAAGGAGTCACTGTACGTACTGTATCTGTGGATGTTTGTAATCCAATTTATCCAATAATGTTTTGCCGAGGACCCAAGGAAGTGCAGTGTTGAGTGTGAAGTTGTTTGGATGAATGGTACAAATCGAGATTCAAAAACCAGATGTAGAATCTAGATATTCCTCTGGTGTAAACAGGGCCTGTGTAGCAGCCTTGTTCTAACAGAACAAAGTACCACGCCACTGTGATGACGACTCCTATGTCGTCCTGCCAAAGCAAGTCATCATCAAGCTACTACTGCTCATTCTGCTCATTGAGAGAAGGAGAGCGAGGGAGGGATGAAGAGAGTGAAAGAGACTTGTGGAGGAGAGGTATATAGGTCTGTGAGCAATGCTATGTGAGCATACCTGTATTAATGACATGTTACCAAGGTCCAGTCGAAAGAGGTAGTTTCTGCATTGGACAACAGAGGAGAGAAGGTATACAAAAATGTGTGTGAGTATGTATCAGTGCATTCACACTACAATGTGGTATCAGACAAAGCAATAAAACAAAGAACACATTTTTTGTTCATGGATTAGGAGAGTTGTGCATTACAAAAGAGTCACCACTGTCCCCAAGATTGTAACATATTATATTGAACAAAACGTCTGTCATCAATTCTGACTTTGTGCGAGTGTGGGCTTTTAAATTACTTTTCTTTGATGCCACACGCACGCATACACACACGCGCACACACGCACACGCGCACATGCACACACACACACACACACACACACTGTCACACACACACACACACACATACGAGCACACTCTCTCACACATTCCCTTTAATTCTCCAGCATTCTATATTTCTCTCTCCCTCTCAACCTCCCTCTGCTGTCTCTGCCTCCTTCCCAGCAGATCTGACACCTGGCTCTGTCCAACAAAGACCGGGCTACTTAAAAATGCCATCATCACCTACATGTAGTACATACAATGCAGGACCTCCATCTATTCTCGTCCGCTTATCCGGGGTCGGGTCGCGGTGGCAGCCGGCTAAGCAGGGCCCCCCAGCTCATCGTGGAAATGACCCAGGAGGTGACTCCGGAGAAAGAAGAAGATGACCCGGCACACGAGATCACAGCATCAACTGCGCTCCGAAGGGTGTCAATAAGATGAAAGAAAAGATGCCCATTTGAAATCCGTTGAAACTGACTATCCTGATTCCTGAATTAGATGTTCCCCGCCATTGTGAACAGGAACTGTCGAACCACATTAGCGATGTGCCTTCTACTAGGTGCATGGATGGGTTGTTATTGGTATCCAATGGGCCCCCCTGTACACCACCAGGTACAATCGCTCTGTCATGGCTCATTCCCATAATAGCACTTGTCATATTGTGTTTCATGGTATTTTGTATAGGACTGATGTGTTTGAGGGTTTGTTTGAAGAAAACAATGTCTACACGGTCAGTTAATGAAGCGCGTGTTATGCATCCCCCTTCCTCATATCACGAGATACCAGACCCTAGTAGACCATATCTCCCGGATTCGAATGTTTGGCCCTATAATCCAGATAGTGTTGATGCTTACCTGTTAAATGTTATAACCCCTATGGCACCGCAGAACTAGGATGAATACAACCAAAATGCATAACGTTGACTTACACAGTTACCAGCCTATCGGGGACACCTTCTGTGGCCCTCACGACTCCAACCAATCAATCTAAACATTCACTCGAAAGCAACAAATATGGCGTTGATAAACTACACATGGATCCACCATACATAAAAATAATACATAACACATAATGTACTTCGACAATCACGTACATCCATGACCTTCACGTTCTTTGTAGATTATAGATCAATCAGTAGATTAGGCAAAGCAAACCATTTTATCAATACCTTTGGGGAAATACTTTGCTTGTGATTGTGATTATGATTTTGGAAATAAGAATGACATGAATGTTTTGTTGTTTGGGTTGTTTGTGTCATGTTGTATACTCCCTTAATCACCCGCAGGAGTTACCAGATTTTATCCCAAACTAATCTGTGTCCAATGACATTTGTGTGATTTGCTTACAAGCGACATTTTGTACTTTTTGTATTAAACACTGCTCATGGCTTAGAGTTTGAAATAGGATGTTTCTAGTGAACCCCCTTGTCCTAAACGAGGAGGGGACCACAACTCCTGTTCTCGATTATTCTGTTAGAATAAAAGAGGGCAATTGTTGGGAGTTGTGGATGTATTAATCTTGTGGGCCAGTAACTTTCCACTCTGCCGTGTGGCCTACGTGACTAGTTAGCTGTTTGGCCTACGTGACTAGTTAGCTGTTTGGCCTACGTGACTAGTTAGCTGTTTGGCCTACGTGACTAGTTAGCTGTTTGGCCTACGTGACTAGTTAGCTGTTTGGCCTACGTGACTAGTTAGCTGTTTGGCCTACGTGACTAGTTAGCTGTTTGGCCTACGTGACTAGTTAGCTGTTTGGCCTACGTGACTAGTTAGCTGTTTGGCCTACGTGACTAGTTAGCTGTTTGGCCTACGTGACTAGTTAGCTGTTTGGCCTACGTGACTAGTTAGCTGTTTGGCCTACGTGACTAGTTAGCTGTTTGGCCTACGTGACTAGTTAGCTGTTTGGCCTACGTGACTAGTTAGCTGTTTGGCCTACGTGACTAGTTAGCTGTTTGGCCTACGTGACTAGTTAGCTGTTTGGCCTACGTGACTAGTTAGCTGTTTGGCCTACGTGACTAGTTAGCTGTTTGGCCTACGTGACTAGTTAGCTTCACTCTTATCTGTTTGCCCTGGGAGGCCTCTGAGACGCACTCGCAGGTGTTGTTGTCGTCGAACGTGGGAACATGTGGCCTCTTTTGTCTGGACTGGCTGTCTGGAAGGTGGGAACGGGAGCGTCTCAACGTGAGACCCTGCTGTCCCTGCTTCCTGGGCTGGCCGTAGCTAGTGGCTGTCAGCGGCCCCGTGAGCATCGTTCCATCTTTGGATAGTTAGTAGGCACGGTTACAGGCAACGCGCGATGAACACACCCACACGCAACGCACACAGACACACATGCACACAGACACACACGCATGCAGACTCTCTCTCTCTCTCACACACACACACACACACACACACACACACACACTCTGTTACACACACATACACATACACACACACTTCACACACACACACACACACACAGACACACACGGAACAAAAGTTATTTATGCATCATAGGCACAGGCATGAAACACAATTTGGCAGAAAGCAGAGGAGTGTAAAAAGCTTTTACATAGTGTGGCAGCCAGCCACTGAGGGGCAGAAGGGAAAAGCGTTGACGACAGTTGGGGAAGCCGCAATTCCCCATTCGGCCCCCAGAGGGAGCCGAGGAGGCAGGAATTGCGACAGAGGCAATCAGCCTTATTGAAATTGGCTGCGCCTCATGGAAGGACCTAGGCGGCAGCCAATTAAGGCCCTGCCTACAGACTATAAATAGGAGAAGACCTGTGTGGTGTGGACGGTCGAGAGAGTGGAAGGAGGAAGCAGGAAGGGAGTGGAAGGGAGTGGAAGGGAGTGGAAGGGAGTGGAAGGGAGAGGAAGGGAGAGAGGTGGAGGTGGAGGTGGAGGTGGAAGAGGAAGAGGAAGAGGTGGTGGGAGAGAAAGAGAAAGACAAGGACAAGGACAAGGACCAAGACCCTGTGTGGGTGAGTTAGAGAACGACAGGAGTGGCTGTGTGCCTGACCCGAGTTGTGTACCGACCCTTGCCTGCCTGACGACCCTCCCGCCTGCCTTGCCCTGGACCCCCTGAGACCACTTCCCGGTGTGATACCCCCTGTTTCTGGACTACGACGACGGTATTGGAATAACGGACTCAACACTATAATAAGCCTGCACTTTCCCTCCCCTGTACAGTAAATAAAGTAGCTGATTACATTGAATATTGGTGTGGGAACGTGGATTTATTATCTTCAGTCAGGTGGACACTCAACAATCTAGGAGAGTGTGCCACAATAGCTTGAGGTGTTTTGTCCAAATACTGCGATGGAAGAGCATAGCCCCGAGGCAAGGAAACCAGGAAGTGCTGACAGACATTGGCAGCCACTTTTATTCTTAAAACAATATATATATATATACAGCATATATACAGTATACACTGCATATGATATTGTCATGTTTTGGAAAAGTCTGACATTACATACGTGCCTTGTTTTCTGTGCCTCTGGTTATTGGACCAGGATTACTCCCACTATGCTATGCTCATTGCTAGTAAGTCAGCTCTGCTTAAAGATGAGGCCTGAAAACTTGGCCGCCACTTTGTTTATCTCCGGTTGTCATGAACACTGAGCAAATCAAATTGTCTCGTTTTCAGAACGAGACAATTTCAGAACATAATTCACTTTGGTTATTCCCCCAGTGATAAATTAGTATTTAAAAGTGTGGGACTTTTTAAGCTGCGCACATAAAAAGCAAACAGCAAATAAAAGTGTCACAATAAATTAATATTTATATGCTCCTCTATATTCATATCGTCAACTCTACATGAACTTGAACATAAAGCCGTCATTCTATTTGTGTATAAAAAAAGTGTGTTGTCAGTTTACAACAAAGACTACAGCATACATAATCAGGTATATAGAAGACAGACATACGAGACGAGGTGTAAAATCTCTGGCTCTATGACCTGCAGAAGCGATGTCACATGATTCGCTCATACAACCAACCAATGCAAAGCGAGGGGGCGTGGCCGCGCTGTGTCTACTTTTCTTTGCAAGTCTACGAGTTCTCACGTTTCCATCCCACTTTGCACTTGACTAACTATAATGGAAGGAGTCACTGTACGTATCTGTGGATGTTTGTAATCCGAGGACCCAAGGAAGTGCGTGTTGTGTCTTCCAAGTAAACAGATGAGATCGTGAATGTAGATACAAATCGAGATTCAAAAACCAGATGTAGAATCTAGATATTCCTCTGGTGTAAACAGGGCCTGTGTAGCAGCCTTGTTCTAACAGAACAAAGTACCACGCCACTGTGATGACGACTCCTATGTCGTCCTGCCAAAGCAAGTCATCATCAAGCTACTACTGCTCATTCTGCTCATTGAGAGAAGGAGAGCGAGGGAGGGATGAAGAGAGTGAAAGAGACTTGTGGAGGAGAGGTATATAGGTCTGTGAGCAATGCTATGTGAGCATACCTGTATTAATGACATGTTACCAAGGTCCAGTCGAAAGAGGTAGTTTCTGCATTGGACAACAGAGGAGAGAAGGTATACAAAAATGTGTGTGAGTATGTATCAGTGCATTCACACTACAATGTGGTATCAGACAAAGCAATAAAACAACAAAGAACAACACATTTTTTGTTCAAAGATTAGGAGAGTTATGCATTACAAAAGAGTCACCACTGTCCCCAAGATTATATTATATTTAGTCTGACTCATCAATTCTGACTTTGTGCGAGTGTGGGCTTTTAAATTACTTTTCTTTGATGCCACACGCACGCATACACACACGCGCACACACGCACACGCACACACGCACACACACACACACACACACACACACACACACACTGTCACACACACACACACACACATACGAGCACACTCTCTCACACATTCCCTTTAATTCTCCAGCATTCTATATTTCTCTCTCCCTCTCAACCTCCCTCTGCTGTCTCTGCCTCCTTCCCAGCAGATCTGACACCTGGCTCTGTCCAACAAAGACCGGGCTACTTAAAATGCCATCATTACCTGAACAGAACATTGTGGCCCACTGACTCAGAGAGAGGCTATGGGATTCTCTTCGTCTTTGTCGATGGGGGAACAAGAGCTCAGCGAGATTCTACCGTCTTCCTACCTGGCGCCCACGATCAGCTCATTCCTCGTCAGGTCAAGGGTCAGCTGGGAGTAGTCTCTCACACCGAGGTAGGAAAAAAACAAGATCCATGGGCTGAGAGCTAAGAGAGAAAAGAAAAAGAGAGACAGAGAGACGACGACACTCAGATTTACATTAGCACAAAATCCACTCAGAACCCACCCCTCACCCACATTAATACCTGCATCTCCACCATAAAAACCTGGCTGACCCACAATTTCCTCAAACTCAACAGTGACAAAACTGAACTCCTACTCATTGGCACCAAATCCACACTTTCAAAGACCGGCCCCATCTCACTCACCATCGATGACTCAACCATCACTCCCTCCCCCCTGGCACGCAACCTTGGTTTCATCCTCGACCCCACCCTCTCCTTTGTCCCCCATGTCAGCTCTGTCATCAAGACCTCATACTTCCACCTCCGCAATATCGCCAAAATCAGACACTGCCTCTCCCCCTCTGCTGCTGAATCCCTCATTCACGCCTTTATCTCCTCCCGCCTTGATTATTGCAACTCCCTTCTTACTGGCATCACCTCCCACTCCCTCCACAGACTCCAAATGGTCCAGAACTCCGCTGCCCGTCTTCTCACTCACACCCGGTCCCGTGAACACATCACCCCTGTACTCCAATCTCTCCACTGGCTCCCCATCAAAGAGCGCATTAACTTTAAAGTTCTCCTCCTCACCTTCAAAGCCCTCCACAGCCTGGCCCCCCCTACCTGACTGACCTCCTCCTGCCCCTCCGCCCAGCCCGAACCCTCCGCTCTTCCGCCACCACCACCCTCTTCATACCATTTTCCAAACTCAAAACCTTTGGCGATCGAGCCTTTTCCAGGACTGCACCCCGACTCTGGAACTCACTCCCCACAAACCGTCAGAGACTCACCCACACTCCCCATTTTTAAATCCCGGCTAAAAACATTTCTTTTCTCCCAAGCCTACAACCTCCCCTACCCCTAAATGACCCCTCCTCCGTTTCTCCTCCCACCCCTTACCATCTGCTCAGCCTCCCCCTCTTCTTCTCTCTCTTCTCCTCTCACCCCATCCACCATGTTATTTTCTGTGATTTTTGTACATGTTTATTTACTGTCCCTGTTGTTTTTTTTTGTTTATTTTGTGTGTTCCACCAGCCAGTTACTCTACCTTCATCTCATTTGTTACCATCTCTCCTTTTTTCTTGTTGTCTTCTGTGTTTCTGTTCCCCACCCCCTCTCAAATTTTGTAAGCGACCTTGGGTTCTGAAAGGCGCTATATAAATAAAATGTATTATTATTATTATTATGGTGAGCATATCGGGAAATCTCTGAATTTTACTGTCACATGGTAGTCATACACTTAACAGAACAAAGACGTTATGGAAACAGGAATTAGGTGTACAGCTTGATGTAGATGGTGGAAAAGAGCTATCGGTACGTTCTGCTTCATGTGCTCGACATTGACTCAACCAGTTGAACGTTTTTCCACTTGACGTCCATTTATCCAAGTCAAGGATGACTGGCAGAAAATATATATCCAGATGTAGAGGATAGATGTGACAGATGTGAGCAGCGCTCTTTGCCATTTAAGTATGGTTTTTGGACCGCTTTCTCGATCCACATCATGTGTACAGTACTTAAAGTGAACCTGCAACCATAGCACAGTGAGCACTATATTCGGTACGCAAAACAATTCAGCCCGCCAAACTACCACATTTATCGTCACCACGCATGAATGCCGTGAACTGCCCAAGCCGGAGTGAATTGAAAGCGATGCAAGCTAATCACGGCCCCTGCGCACGGTTTGATGTGCGTCACGTTGGACATTTTGAAGCGACGTGAGAAGAGTGCACGAACTGCACGGCTACGACTGTAATTGCCATGCCCACGCATTTAACGCTTAAAGGTACTATATCTAAGAATCAAGTGCATTCTGAGCTCCGTGGGTTGAGACAATAACAATCAGAAACTAATGTTAGTTCTAATCAGAATTAAACCTTGTACACATTTAAAAAAGCTATGAAATATATACAGTATATATTTTAATTATCCACGCTTACATGTCACTTCGTTCCTTTTTCCCACGAAATCCGACCCGACTCAAATGTAAGAAATCAGCCCAAAAGCTGTTCTACGCAACAGAGAGAGTCGGGGAAGCTCTCATGTTTTAACTTCAACCACAACCTGCTCACAAACTGCCAATTTAAAGCAATTTGTGCATGCAACCTACATGTAGTACATACAATGCAGGACCTCCATCTATTCTCGTCCGCTTATCCGGGGTCGGGTCGCGGTGGCAGCCGGCTAAGCAGGGCCCCCCAGGCTTCCTTCTCCCCAGCCACACTCTCTAGTTCCTCCTGGGGGGTCCCGAGGCGTTCCCAGGCCAGACGAGATATATAATACAGGACCTTTAACTGTTAATTTCTATAGAACAAATCAAGAGTAAACGATTTGCTTTGAAAAATAGGTTCTTTTTTTCTTATTCATTACTTTGCTGAGCTAGGGGTTCATTTGTGTAATTAATGCCTGTATTTTGTTGTGTATTGTGTAGTGTAGTGCTTTGCAGTATCCTGCTGTGTGTTGCGTTGGGTTGGGTTTTGTACAGTAAGTGTTTGTGTTGTGTACTGTTGTTGTATTGTGTTACATTGTTATGCTATGCAATGTTTTGTGTACTGTGTTGTCTTGGGGTGTGCTGTCTAGTGTACTGTTGTGTTGTGTCCTGTTGTGTTGTGTTGCGTTACGTTGTTCTGTTATGCACTGTGTAGTGTACTGTGTTGTCTCGGGGTGTGGCATCTCGTGTGCTGTTGTGTTGTGTTCTGTTGTGTTGTGTTACGTTGCTATGTCATGCACTGTGTTGTGTACTGTGTTGTCTTGGGGTGGTGCCGTCTAGTGTACTGTACTGTGTTGTGTGCTGTTGTGTTGTCTCTTGTTTTGTTGCGTCAGTAGCTCCCGGTGACCTACGGCAGGTCCCGGTGTGTCTGTACTGCACAGTGCTGCACATCTCCCTGCAGAGATGCTGCACAGCGGTGCCCACACTGAACCTAATTGAACCCGACAGCCAGTGCGGGCAGACTAAGAGGTCTCAGATTACATTATGGTTAGACACTCCCTCTCGCAAATCACAATTTCAAAGGAGGAGAATGCAGGGGGGTGGGTTCTTAAGTGCTAAATAAAATGGCGCACTCTCTCCAACAATGGCTGACACCGTCTCAAGTGCATTCCATTACACAGATTTCACCACAAGGGACATCCAGCCAAGGGGATCCGTGTGCTGAACAATAGCATCTCATCCTGTTTCCTTTAAACAGTTTGATATGTTGCACGCAGCCCACTTTGTTGAACACAGGCCAGGTTGCATGAATGCAAAGCTAATGCAATGGGTTCTAATATATTATACTCTCTAGAAGGTACGGTAAAGGTACCGCTTGCATATGGTTCTCTATGCAGTAGGATGTCCAAATACATTATATGACTTATAGAGTAACAGCAAGATTCATACAGTCAACCCTACCTTGAGCTCTACAGGTGAAATGAGATGTATGTCGGGAATGTAGATGAAACCAATCCCTGTCGCACACACAGCAGCGCAGCTTAGTCGACATGAGCCGATGATAACATAATCAACAGTGTTCTAATAGAATTAGACACAGCGATCACAGTGAACGAGGCGCTATCTTCAAACATAAACCTGCCCGTCTGCGGTGCCTTGTCGACGTCTTTGTGAACGCTGCCATGGAAACGGAAACAGATGCGCTACTAAGCCATTTTGAAGAAAGAAGTCACGCCGCGGAGAGTGGGACAGCTGTGGTGAGCGGTACGAGCGGAAGCGGCATGAGCACCGGTAGCATTGATCAGGCCCATATGGCCCTGTCGTCGTGGAGACGGCAGCCACACCCACAACAGCAACCTGCAGATTCCATGTGTGTGTTGAAACCTGGCCTGCTGCAGCTGATGCTTGATGCCACCGTGGTGTGACACACGCACACACACACACACATACATGCGAACACGCACAAGCAGTCACACACACACACACACACATAAATGCAGAGACACGCATAAACACACACACTCACACAAACAAATATAGACACACAAACACACATGCCTGTGGGCACACACACAAACACACACACACACACACAAACGATTACAGTTGTTTACCTTTGCAAACGCTGTGAGTAATAACTCAGACTCTGAACTGATCGTTATTTTGCACAGATACGCAGAAATTACAAAAGACTGGTCACCAATAATGAATACATATTATATAGAAATAATACAGAGAAACCATGCAACAATAGCAGTAGATAAAGGCCATTATTACTGTACTGATTTGTTATTCTGTTTGTATAGTGTACATGGATACGTGCACATTGTCAAACACACCTCTATCCCTTCAACGATGGCTCCGAGATGTTTATGGGGCACTGATTGAGTATTCGATGACAACTCACTTTTTCCTAGCAGAGGATATCTTGGGTGTGATGAGAGAGACGGAGGGGCTGCGACCATCACGTTAACCCTTGACGTGATGACATACCCTGACACGCAACCCAACTGGTGTGTGTGTGTGTTTGTAATAAAACTGCTAATTATTCTTCATAAAACATTGTATCTCGTCTCGCAAACCGATACGGCAGGTGTCTGCTTAGCAACATCTGTCTTCTTTCAAACTGTTTGCACAAGTATGTTTCTCATTACCGGCATGATGTTGATTTATTCTCTTTTTTGGGGGGGATTTCCCTCCTTTCAAGAGCTACATTGTTTAATGAACTGTAAATGACACATATTGCACTAAAGCGGGCTGTCTATCAACCCGGTCCCTGAGGGTAGATACAGCAAAACATGTTTTTGCTGTCAGGAATTAGAGGAGAGGTGAAATTGGAAATAGTTTAGCCTTGGGGCGCTAAGGCAGTCACTCCAATCGTGAAATATGCTACATGCTAAATGCGTTTCAATTAGGCACCATTAGACGACACCGTATAGAGATGTGCTTCAGTTCCTCGGAGCTGACGCAGTGACCTACATTGCAGCGGTAATGGACTGAACCGCTAACTTGCGCAGGAGGAGGAGAAACCTTGCACCCCTAGGAGCACCCCTGGGATCTTATCTCATTGCACGGATACAAAGAACTAGAGACAGACGAGACATGTCTGGAGACAAAGAGACACACGCACACACACACACACACACACACACACACACACACACACACACACACACACACACACACAGAGTAAACCTTGCTTCATCTGCCGTACATTTCTTGAGAAATTAATTGTTTTGTCCCACTGCCTCCTCTCCTCCTCGCACACACACGCGAGATGCCTGATACCGTGCGTTACACTCCCCCTTACCTCCCCCCCCCCCCCCCCCCCCCCCCCCTCCCCACCACCCCCTACCTCCCTCACCCCCCTCCGCTCAACGCCCAACGTGGCATGAGTTCTAGTGGATAGTAAAAATAAAAAATAAAGGAGAGTGAAGAAAACCTACTACCCCCCATTCCTCATGGCGCAGCCTCCCTCCCCGCTGTACAGAATTAACATGCGAGGAGATGAGGAGCCTGCAAACCATTCCGACACTCCGACACACCGATGCTGCTCGTTCTAGTCGTTCCCTGAGTGCTCACGTCTGAGACAGAGAGGCAGGGGGCCTATAAGACAGCAGGGGAGCTTGAGACAGAGCTATGAGATGAGATGGCCGGGGATCTTTAGACGGACACCCCGTGAGACTTAGAGGCAGCGGTCTTAAGACAGAGGCAGAGGTTTGAGGCGGAGGCTGTAAGGCCGCGTGGTCTTAGGCAGGAGATGGAGACCGGAGACTCCAAGACGGTGTGGTCTTAGACGGGAGCTAGAGACGGGGGCTCTCAGACACGACTCTGAGACAAAAGGGCCAAGAGGGAATCCAGGATGGTATGAGAACATTTGTCTGGCTCTGGCACAAATAACTTCTTGGTGTGTTTGTGTCTGTTTCAAGTTTCAAGTTTCAAGTATTTTATTGTCACGTCACAGTTTACACAGCAGTAACACTTAGCACTAGCACACCAGAGCTAGCACTAGCACTAGCAGTAACACTTAGCACTAGCACTTGTTCAGCAGCCTGATGGCCTGACTGTGGAAGCTGTCTCTGAGTCTGCTCGTGCGGCACTTGATACTGCGGTATCGCCTGCCTGACGGTAGAAGTGTGTACAGTTCGTGGCTGGGGTGGTTATTGTCTTTATAATCCGCACCGCCTGGTGTATATCCAGGAGGGGGGGAAGCTCACCTCCAACGATGTACTGGGCCGTCCGCACCACCCTCTGTAGTGTTCTACGCTCCAGTGTGGTGCAGTTCCCGTACCACGGTGATGCATCCAGTGAGAACACTCTCGATGGTACTGGAGTAGAATGTTCTGAGGATGCGGGGGCACATGTTGAATTTCCTCAGTCGCCTGAGGAAATACAGGCGTTGTTGGGCCTTTTTCACCACGTGTGTGGTGTGCGTGGTCCATGTGAGGTCCTCGGAGATGTGCACGCCGAGGAACTCCGTCGGCGACGCCTGCGTGTGATCGCACCTAAGATGGACGGAGATAGTCCAGCCACGACTCCGGGCGGACGTCCAAGTCGAAAGACTTGAAAAACTCTGGTAGGTGGCGAGCGATCTCCAGAAGTGTACAACTGTCGTAAGTGAACTTACTGCTAACTTCCTGTGCAAGGATACTCGCAATTAAAAGAATAAAAAAAATACAAAAAACTACATTGGCTCATAGGAGCTCACAACACGGCAGCCATCACGTACGGCGCCATCTTCATCTTCATCTGTGTGTGTGTATGCGTGTGTGCATGTGTGTGTGTGTGTGTGTGTACTTATGTCCTTTCGTGTGCCAAAGCATGCCTTGGCGCATGTGGACTATATTACAAAGCTGGCACAAGTAGGGTGGAATTTCCTCGAGAAAAAGAAGAAAAAAAACAAGAAAGAGCAAAAGTGAACAAAGGAGGGAGATGATGAGATGGGACACAATATAAGATAGAAGGAGGGGAGACAGAGGCAGAGGCATCAATTTGCCTCCCTGCCTCTCTGTGTTCTCGTCTGAAAGGCAACCTAAATCCTAAAGCGTTCTCCTTTTTGTCCCCGTTTCCATTTGATCCATCTTGGCATGCCAGGCGTTTGATGTCCCTGATAACACTTGCTGGAGCAGAGCTACAGGCTTCTCCTGATGACCGCAACAATACCCATCGGAACGAAGCCCCAATTGCCCTTCACAGTGGTGGTGGCCACCTGATCGCCAACTGGAGGACGAGCCGACGGACAGACAGACGGAGGTGTGTGACCGACAGGAAATGAGAGAGAACAGAGAGAACAGATGAAAAGACAGAAGGAAGAGAGATAAGCCAGAACAATGGAGATTTAAGATAATAATAATAATAATAAGAAGAAGAAGAAGAAGAAGAAGAAGAAGAAGAAGAAGAAGAAGAAGAAGAAGAAAGAAATAAAGTGAAGTGAACGCTGGCATGACTAGCTGCCGCTGCTCTCTGGAACTACTGATTCTTCTCTGTTATTGTTGTTTCTCTGTCAATATTTTTACTGCTCTCTCAGCCAACTGAACAGTAGCCTATCCTCCCGACAATATCTGTGACTTGATCGCTTGTTTTAACCCTCCTTTCGTGCTCGGGTTTTAGGGACAGAGATGATGTTAGGGTCAATTTGACCCGGCTCATGTTCAACCATCCCAAAAGTAGGGTTAGGGTTAGGGTTAGAAACCCCAAAAATCTTCAACATAGTTAGTACCACATTACTAACAATTGGGTGCCAAATGTCACTGATGAGCCCCTGACTGGCTCTGACCCAAGGGGGCGGAGTCTCGCCATCACGCCACTATCCACGCTACGAACCCCACAACTCAGCCCCAGGGCGGGCTAGAAACATGCGGTTTTTGCAGGGGGGTGCAGGCGCGTGTCCCAAAGGTCAATGATGAGAGCCCGACTGACTCTGACCCAAGGGGGCGGAGTCTTGCCATCACACCACGCCCACTATCCACGCCACGAACCCCACAACAGCCCCTGGGTGGGCTAGAAACATGTGGTCTTCGCAGGGGAGTGCAGGGGGGTGTCCCAAAGGTTACTGATGAGCTCCCGACTGGCTCTGACCCAAGGGGGCGGAGTCTCGCCATCACGCCACTATCCACGGCCACTATCCATGCCACAAACCCCACAATTCAGCCCCTGGGTGTGCTAGAAACACGCGGTCTTCGCAGGGGAGTGCATGGGGGTGTCCCAAAGGTCACTGATGAGCCCCCAACTGGCTCGGACCCAAGGGGGCCAAGGGGTATTTATTGTTATCTTTATGAGGCGGACAGACCCAATACAAGGTTGAATGGTTGCATGGCAACCGATACTATAAAGGTTGGCTTGAAAAATGCAATGTTTATGAGGAAATACCAATATGTCTCACATTTGCCCAAAAGAAATTTAAAAGTTTGACTTCTGACCCCTCCAGCCTCCACATTCAATAGCCGGGTCAAATTGACCCGAACAGCATAGGTGTGAGGAACACATGCAGGGGGCGGTGCAAATCCATGAAATGGACCATTTTCATTTTAAATGTTGATTACACTAAATAAGGAAAAGTCAAGAAGTTTCTTAGTGAAAAAATACTTTAAACCTATATTTTCTAGATGTTAACATTTTAAAACGGGTCAATTTGACCCGAACACCACAGGAGGGTTAACTTGCAACCGTGTGTGTTGTGGACTACCGATCTACCGGCTTCCTACCTGGCTGGCTGGCTGGCTCCCTTGCCTCGCCCTGCCGCTGCTGCTGTCATACCCCCCGGGGCCTGTATCTGACAGCTTCATCACCGAGGTAATGATGTGGATCAACAGGCTGCTTGTATGGAGTACCCTCGCATGGATTCTACCCTTCATAGTCCATCCAGTAACACCGTGACTACAATACTGCAGTCGAACTTTTCCGACTACGATTCCACCCGTCAGAGCCCCCACCGGCATTGTACCACCTGGATATCGACCACCATGTTCGTCGGAAATACATCCACCGTGGATCCCGTCGGAACTTCAACCTCGATGACTCAAAGCCTATACGATCCTTCTGGTCTTCCAATCCTCGTCCCGCAAGTAGATCCACCGCACAGTCTGTTGACCACAGCTTGCTAGCTAACCTAGCCAGGTCAGCTAATGCTAGTGCTAGCGTCAAACCCGACAAAAACAACCTCGCCATCGGACTATTTAACATCCGCTCCCTCAACAACAAGGGACTCCTACTTCATGACCTACTGGATGACCGTAAGCTTGATTTCCTATGTTTGACTGAGACCTGGCAACAGCCAGGTCTCAGTCTCACCTGTGTTTGTTTACACCAGCAAATCCTGTCTCTCTGGCAGAGGTGGTGGTCTCGCGATACTTCACAACGAGAAGTGGAAAGTATCTGCAATAACAGCTCCTGAGAATACTTCCTTTGAGTCCATTGCCCTGCAAATCAATGGGCCAATTCCGACAATTCTTGCCACTGTTTATCGTCCACCTAAGCCCAATAAGGACTTTCTGAATGAACTCTACTTCCCTATCTTCTGTCTCCCCTAATATAATAGTACTGGAGGATTTTAATATACACATGGACGATCCCAACAATAACCTCACAAAGGACTTTAAATCATGCCTGGACAGTTTTGGATTACAGCAATATATTGACTTTCCCACACATTCCAAAGGACATATACTGGATCTGATCTGCTGCTCTAGTGTAACTCCCCTGAGCTGTTCTGCATTCTATTTGCCTATTTCTGACCACAAGTTTGTATCCTTCAATGTCAACTTAACACTCCCCAAAGCAAATATGTCACGATCCATCTCATTCTGTAACATCCAGAATATCAACACATCAGCTCTTTCTAATGAAATTAATAACCTCCCCAGCAAAGACTGCCTTTCCACCACCGACGAGCTGGTCTCTCACTACAATGATAGACTCCATAGCCTTTTAAACATACATGCACCTCTGAAAACCCGGTCTGTCTCTTTCACCCGCTCTGCCCCTTGGTTTACACCTGAGTTACGCCTGCTCAAAGCTAAAGGTCGTCGTCTTGAATGCCTCTATGCTAAAACCGGCCTTGTAATTCATAAGGACATGTATAACAACCACATACTTCTGTATAAAGATGCTCTCTCCTCCGCTAAATCTTCACACTATGCCAACTTAATTAGGTCAGGTGCAGGAAACACTCAAACCTTGTTCTCCACAGTTAACAGCATTCTTCTACCACCAGACTCTCTAGCACCCCACCTGTATTCAACTGCTCAATGTAACACCTTCATGACCTTTTTCAATGCCAAAATCAAAAATATTCATCAGCAACTGACCTCCTTTAGCTATACACCACCTCACTCAACTCCATATGCTCCTCTTTCTTCTCCACTATCCAGCTTCCCACTGTCGCTGAAATATCTAGTCTCATCCGCAAATCCAAATCATCCACCTGCCAGCTTGACCCCCTTCCTACCCTCTTAGTTAAAGCATGTCTACCTTCCCTCTCCCCTTTAATTACCGACATAATTCATTCCAGCGCACAGCAGGTGACCAGAGCATGCAGGTGCCCAGTCGCCCCACTACCACCACGCATCGGCGCAGCAGAGCTGGGACCACACCACCGGGGCCCAGGCTGCTGCTGCTGCCGCTGCTGCTGCTCCTGGCGCTGCTGATGCACCTCGCCGACGCTGAATCGCCGGGTCTGCTAGCCGAGCAGCTAACACCATCGGCGCCGGGTCTGCTAGCCGAGCAGCTAACACCATCAGCGCCGGGTCTGCTAGCCGAGCAGCTAACACCATCAGCGCCGGGTCTGCTAGCCGAGCAGCTAACACCATCGGCGCCGGGTCTGCTAGCCGAGCAGCTAACACCATCGGCGCCGGGTCTGCTAGCCGAGCAGCTAACACCATCGGCGCCGGGTCTGCTAGCCGAGCAGCTAACACCATCGGCGCCGGGTCTGCTAGCCGAGCAGCTAACACCATCAGCGGGTCTGCTAGCCGAGCAGCTAACACCATCAGCGCCGGGTCTGCTAGCCGAGCAGCTAACACCATCGGCGCCGGGTCTGCTAGCCGAGCAGCTAACACCATCGGCGCCGGGTCTGCTAGCCGAGCAGCTAACACCATCAGCGGGTCTGCTAGCCGAGCAGCTAACACCATCAGCGCCGGGTCTGCTAGCTGAGCAGCTAACACCATCAGCGGGTCTGCTAGCCGAGCAGCTAACACCATCGGCGCCGGGTCTGCTAGGTGAGCAGCTAACACCATCAGCGGGTCTGCTAGCCGAGCAGCTAACACCATCGGCGCTGGGTCTGCTATCCGAGCAGCTAACACCATCATACAGGTTAACCATATCTCCCCATAATGGTGGCACGCTGGAGTTCAGTCTACTGTCCAGAGTCAAACTGTCAAACTGTCCACTAACTTCTCTCTCTGTTGCTGTCTGCTATAGACCACCCTCTGCCCCACCCTGCACTCTAATTGCACTCAGTGAACTCCTGGCCCCTTACATCTCCTCCGAGTTTGTCCTCCTGGGAGATCTAAATTGGGACATGACTAACCCTCCAGACACAGTCACACAGCAATTTGACGCTTTAAACCTCTCTCAAATCATATCTGAGCCCACCAGACACAATTTGAAATTCCCTTCATCTGCCACAATGATCGATGTTATCCTTACTAACGCCCCATCTAACTATAAATCCGGTGTCTTCAGTCAAGATCTGAGTGATCACTGCGCCATTGGCTGTATCCGTTCAGGCTTCTCAGTCAAATGACCACCAGTGACCGT
>PIJE02002690.1:40312-60061 GCA_002895965.2 Coryphaenoides rupestris
AGATTCTCCACAGCTTCACTGGTCCACTTCTTTGATGTCCTCACAGCAGGTTTAGAGAGCTTTAATTTCTGCCTGTATGCAGGAATCAGGTGGACCATGACGTGGTCAGAGTGTCCCAGTGCAGCTCGGGGGACGGCGTGATAAGCACTGCTTATCACTGGTCATTAGGCCATGATGCAGCCGGTAAACGGCGGACATGATCCCTCTGATGTGCTAATCAAGTGCGGTGGATGTGTCCGGTGGCATTTTACGAGGTGCATTTTACGAGCAGGCCGGCGCGGCCTATTTCTCCCCAATCTGCGCTCCCGCCCTCCCGAGAAGTCCAGCCGCTCGGCGAGGTCGTTTCATCGGAAATGTGACATTTTTACAGCAGATAAGGATTGGCTTGAGCTTGTTCTTTTGTTGCCGACAGATACCGCAATCCACGGTGCGGTCGGACAAGCATTCTCTGCACTGCTGCCAAGCATTGACTGCTGAAGAGTCAAGGGGCCATGCTACAGATTCCTTTATTAGCCCGTACAGTCGGACTACTGGACAGTTCCCGAGCAGAAGACCATGGAAAGACGAACACACTCATACTGCACTTTAGCCCTTGAAAGCCCGTCTCGTTATGTTGGCCTGGAAAAAGACAGCAGCTGTGAAGTGTGGACGGCAAGAGTGTGTGTGTGCATTCTCGTGTGTGTGTGCGCGCTTGTGTGCTTGTGTGTGTGTGTGTGTGTGTGTGCACATGCGCGCGTGTACGTGTGTAGGAGAACGTCAGAGTGAGATAGAGACTGTAAGAGTGAGCAGATAGGCAGCAACAGCCAACATATGTGGGTTTATTATATCTGCAGCCAGTCACACAGTAAAACATCAGTTTTTTGCAGATTCGAAAGTTTTGAATGAACGAATGCTTGGCTTGGCTTCTGCCAAGTGCTAATTGCTGCAGTTGGATGTGAGATGTGCCCACTACTTTACAGTCCCAGACGGTGGTCTATGATGATCCCCACGGCTGCTGCTACTAGATCCATTTCTGTGGCGATGACTTGTCGATGGAAGTCTGTTGCTCCCGCCCCCTGAGTACAGAGCACTGTACTGCTGCCTGGATCAGCGTTGCTCATTCCTCTCAACTGGCAACAGCTCCTAGAACAGAGCAGCATGCTGCTCCCTATTGGTTCCACGATAAGCACGCACAACTGGAAGTACCCCTCTATCCCAAAGTGTACGCTTGCATACACTTGTGCATGCATGAATGCGTGCGTACATATGTGTGTGTGTGTGTCTGTGTGCGTGCGTGTGTGCATGCGTGTGTGTGTGTGTGTGTGTGTCGCTGTCTGCTCCTTCAGTGAAAACCAAAATGAAGGCCTATGGGAGCCCATCTGAGCATTCCCTGGGCTGTGGGCTGGATTAACAGCGCAGTTCATCAACAGGAACCGGGACGATCCCTAGTAAGGAGGCAGATATTTTCTGGTCATACACACCATGTCACTAGTGCTTAGCGACTTGACGCCCTGACCGGAGGCTCGTGGAAACAGTCGAGCGACCCAGATAAATTGATTGTAATGTTTACAGAAAAGAAGCAACCAGTTCCTGATTAACCCGATATCTTCCCTCAGCACATGAGGCGGGCGCATCTAAACCACATCGGAAATGTTTAACGAACACAAACTCCCAGGGGTACATACATTTATCCTAAATAAATGGGACAAATTGTGTCTGGGTTGGTGTTTGGTTGGTGCTGAGGTTGCCTGTGAGAAGCTTTCGAGCGCCAATGTGATATGCACTCGGCTGTACTGCAATGGGAGCGTTTGGCACCAAATAAAGAATATATATATAAAAATATGTCCTTCACAGGTGGTAGGTAGCGCGGGCAAACTTTCCCTCGGATACCAACAACCCGGTATCCATGGAAACAAAGCAGCACGTTTTCAGCAAAGCGGCGGGAACACGGTTGAGTGTATGTACCGCCGCCGACCCCGACCCCCCCCGGGAGAGGTTGGCGGGAGAGAACGCTGCAGACTGATCCGATGCGATGTATAGCTTTAGAAAAGGTTTGTGCTGCGGCGGGTAAATAAACACAAGACCGAAGTGATATCTACATCGCGCTCCACCGGTTCAACCCACGCACACAAACACACACACACACACACACACACATACACCTGTACCAGGATTTGGAGCAAATAGAAAAGAGTTAAAGTGAAAAGAAAAATGAAAGTGTCAGAGGGAGAGACAAGTGAGGTTTTCGTTTTATGGGGCGATGCTTCGGGCGCGGAGTGTTTAGGGTGATAGAGAGACATCTCCAAGCACTTAAGACGCTGCCTCGTAAAAACAAAAAGTCCAACGGTCGCTCGCAAATCTCTTTCCTTCATTTAACTGACAGATGGCCCCCAAGGGGCCACTCTGTAAACTTATTGTCTGCAGGCGACAATAACGTCCAACCTATGGCTCACTTTGATACTTTAACTCCCCCCTACAAGACAATGAACACCGCAATATAATGTGCAATATTATCCCTCTACATCATGTGCACTTTCCCCAGCTCTACGTTTTACGTGCAATATTATTATTATTACTTCCAACATCATGTACAATACTTTTGGCCCTCGAATATCGTATCTTACCATGTCTTCATACTTGTATATTTTAACTGTAAATTTGTAAATCCGTTAGTTTATTTTTTATTTTCTTATTTTTTTTATCATTCTGTTTTTATCATTCTGTTTTGTACTGTATCGCTATGTAACCTGGCACAAGAATTTCCTTCGGGATAAATAAAGTTCTATTATATTCTATTCTATTCTATTCTATTCTTGTTGTTGTGTGTACTGCGCTGCAGAGCTGATTTAGTTTTTTTTGCTTTTCCCTTTTTGCAATTATACCGACTCCTCATCGACATAAATCAATCTTTCTTACCTCTCCTCCTCCACCCGTCCGTTACCTCGGCTAGGGGGGGTCGCGGCTCCCCTGTGGAGGTGGACCGCACTTATAATTACAACTCAATACCGACTCCCTCGCCCGAGATGATTAAATTGCCGAGGGAAAAGAATGATACTGTATGAGAGATGAAGGTATTCTCCATAATGCACCCTCCCCGAGACAGGAGAACATGTGTGTGTGTGTGTGTGTGTGTGGATCCCTAAAGGAGGAAGGAATGGGATATACCTTCTTCTGGAAAGGCTACCCCCCTGATGGAAAACACCTGCATAGTGTGGGACTGGCGGTCAGAAACACACTTCTACCAAGCCTTACTGAACACCTGTCGGCATCAGTGAAAGGCTGATGACCCTCCGTATACCCCTAGCAAGGAAGCGCTTTGCCACTCTTCTCAGTGNAATCTCACTGTGGGTTAGCAGACTTTCCTCCTAAAGCCATAAATACTCACACACCTTGGGTAGAGGTAAGATCCGAATATAAAAAATAAAAGTAAGATCCAACTGTCCGAAATTGATGAGAAAATAAAAGTAAGATCCAAACGTCCGAAATTGACGAGAAAATAAAAAGTAAGATCCAAATGTGATCCCTCAGAAAGAGCTTATCCGAAATGTTGCTAGTTGGAGGTCCCGGTGACTTTTTACTTTGACTTTTCTCTGCTCCCTTCGCCGAGTGCACAAAAGAACTCCTAATTCGATAATAGTATAAAAATAAAACTGGGAAACTTCACAGTCCTGTCTGACTGCTGGTGCACCTTCCCCTCAATGGACCGTCGAAAACAACCCTAAAAACTAAACTGGAAAAATAGAGTTCACTCGCCGTAAATGACTAAGTTCTATCTTGCCGAGTCCTGAAAATAATAAAAAAATGTCCGGAGATTTCTTGGGAGCTTCTTCTTCCACCTGTGGATGTCCTCCTCTGGTCCAGGGAAGATGCACAAAACATTCACCTCTGTTGCCTCTTTTTATAGTCTCCCACCTTTACTCTTTTTTCTCTGAATATCCCACGCTTCAGAATTTCCCACACTTTACAATTTTTTCTATAGCCACCTGCTGGCGCATGCGTGTGCCAGAGTTGCCTGGCGCATGCGCAACAACCTCTGAGACTTCTTGTGGTTTCTCGGGAGAACTACAACCTCTGAGTACAGCAGTGCTTATCCAATCTTAGTGCTTAGTACATATGATATACTTGGTAATACACTCATAATGAACACATAACATAATGAACACATAATGCTTTGAGAATAAATGAATCATAACATATTAATACTTGGATACGGTAAGATTACCACTATGCAACTACATGATTATTCTGGATGATCTAATAACCCCATATCACCCTTCATTCCCTTACTATCACATGGTTTTTCAGACACCGGTGAATCAACCCTACTTGACAGTGTGTCTGTGTGTGTGTGTGTGTCTCTCTCTCTCCCCCCACCCCTCCCCTTCCTATGTCCTTCATTTACTGCTTTCTTGGAAGCCCATCGTTACGCGGGGGCCCCTCCGATGTGACCGCCCGGCCCCCGCGAGGGTTTGAAGTTTGGAACGGCGCCCTCTGATCTCGGGCAATTATCCCCACCGAGCCAAATCTCTTCCTTGGGAATTCATTATTTACGTTTGTTGGGAGTTGTGGATGTATTGATCGTGTGGGCCGGTAACTTTCCACTCTGCTGTTTGGCCTACGTGACTAGTTAGCTGTTTGACCTACGTGACTAGTCAGCTTCACTCTTATCTGTTTTCCCCGGGAGGCCTCTGAGACGCACTCGCAGCTGTTGTTGTGGGAACAGGTTGCGTCTTCTATCTGGACTGGCGGTCCCACGCAAGGGCTCAACGCGAGACCTTGCAGTCTCTGCACATCTCTGTGGGTCACGTGAGGCCATGATATCCGTGCTTCAAGTTAACTGTTTGTCTGTCTGTTACATATCCACGTGGGGCCTGGGGTCCTGGCGTCTCCGGATTGGCTGTCTGGGGTGTGGGGACGGAAGGGTCTCCATGGACGGCCTTGTTGTCCCTGCTCCCTGAATGGCTGTCTTAGAGGCGTTTCTATGTCTGTTGTGTCTATATGTAAATGCTTCTCTTTCTCCCATGCAAACTGTATATATGCTCTATGTATCTAAATAAACTTTGAATCATTCCTGGTGAGACTGCCTTGTGTCACATTGATTCCCGAGCTCGCTGCTTTGCTACAGACAATCCAGAACCTGAACCTGAACTCCAGCCACAATAGATGACCGCTCGAAACTGCGCATAACAACGTTCAATTAAACAAATTCATCAGCGCCGCTATAAGTCGTTATAAGTGGCCGTGGATGTGGAGACCGAGACGCGGTGGTCGCCGTTGGCGGGAGCGGCTCAATCAGCCTCCTAATACAAAGACTAAAATACCACCGCCGCCGCTGCTGCCGGGCCCCGCCGGCCCCCGCCCCGCTCGAAGGTGATTCCGGGGGCTTCATTATACGTCTGGGACTTCTAAAAGTCCAAAGTCACACACACATACACACACACACACCCCACTTCAAAAGCTCATTAATATCCATTATTAATGGATTAATGCCACTGATATCACGGCTATGCCTGGGTTATCATTAAAAAAAGAAAGAAAGAAAGGACAAAAAGTTGTGGACCCAAAGAGACTTTTTCATTTTGGGAGCTCATTTCGTTGTGCCGCAGCTCAAATGAATTGTTCTTCAGGAAGTTAGTTAGAGCTTAGCTTGGTTTTTTTTCATTTTGAGTTTTTCCACGCTGGGCCTGATCAAATTGAATCCTGCAAGCTCCCGCGATTCTTTGGGCAAGCTGAAACTCATAAGGCCTCTGTGAGTGTGAGTGTGTGTGTGTTCGCGTGTGCGTGTTTGTGCACCCAAGTGTGCACGCGCTTGTGTGTGTGTGTGTGTGTGTGTGTGTGTGTGCATGTGTGTGTGTGTGTGTGTGTGTGCAGCACAGCTACCACAGAGCCACAGCTGGCCTATCTGATAACAAACGCTGTGGTTCAGGAACAAAGAGGAAGTCAATAGAAAGTGCTTGAGGAGAGGTTGGTGTGTAATGTGTGTGTGTGTGTGCGTGTGTGTGCGCGTACATGCATGTGTGTGTGTGCGAGTGTGCGGGTGTTAACGACTGCACATACTACAAATCACTACATAAGCGCAGTAACGCAGCGCTTAAATTACAACTGTAGCTTCTTTAATTTGCGGACCCAATCGTCACGGCCCCATCTTGTCCATCGCTCAGCGTGTGACTTAACACTGAGGAGCAGGGGAGCTGGCTTGGTTGTCCGACTGACGGCTCTTGTCACGGGGCTTAGAAAGATGAATGACCCAGATGGAGAGGTGTGGTGTACGGTTACGGACCGACGGAGAGAGAGAGTCACACTCCTACACTACTACACTACACCAGCTTGGCCATAGACATATATACATAGAGGCTGCATCGCACTTATGCTGCGTTCCATTTACCTCGGAAGTCGGAAGTCAGAGCTGGGAATGACGTCACATCCGAGTTGAGTTGTGTGAGTTGTGAGATTCTTCCGACTTTCCGAGTTGGAAATAATCTGACTTCAGGGGGCGTTCATCCTGAAACTTCCAACTTGGAAGTCGGAAATTCCGACTTCCGAGTACAAATGGAATGCCTCTTAGCCACGCCCCTTCCACTGTCAAGATACGGCATCACTTACGCAACTTTTGAATGTGTCGTCTTTCTCATTACGGATTTCTGCAGTCTTATACATCGACGGTGTGATGACAAACTGCAACTCTCTTAACACTTGACTTTCAAATTCACGATCAACTTGTATGCGTTTACAGGCCAGCGTTGACCTCTCCAATATGGCGGTGCGTTGACCTACGGTACAGTCCACAGGCCCCAATGCATGCGGTGTCTATGTGTTCATGTCTATGGGCCTCGCTAGCACGCACTTCCTGCAGGGCTCTGGTCGGTTCCTAATCCCTCTTTGTTTTTGCTTTCACAGATGTGCACATGTCCATGTGCACACACACACACACACACGCAGGCAGCCTGGTGAAGCCCCACCGAGGGTCCTCTCTCCATGCATGTTAAACAATACTGTCAACAATCAGGCATAAATTAGCCGCTACAGCCTCTACTGTATTTATTCTGATAATTACCTCCCAGGAGGCCAAACACTATCAGACTCCACAGCATGGTGTGACACACACACATATGAACACACACACGCATGCACACACATGCATGTGTGTAGAGAGAGAGAGAGAGTGTGCATGCATCTGTGCGTGTGTGTGTGTGTGTGTGTGTGTGTGTGTGTCTGTGTGTGTGTGTGTGTGTGTGTGTGTGCGTGTGTCTGTCTGTGTCTGTGTCTGTGTGTGAATGCGTCCATGCATGCATATCTGTGTGTGTGTGTGTGTGTGTGTCTGTATGCGTGTGCACGTGTGTGTGTGTGTGTGTGTCACGGTCTCGACCGTGCCTCCGGTTTTTCCGGTGTGTTGGTGGGCGTGGCTCCAGACTCCGGCGCCTCCCCAGCGTCATCATCTACCTCTCTCCCACCTGCTCTGCTCTCACACCTGCGATCCATCTACAATCACCTACTGGATAAGAACCCCGGCTTTCCACCCACTCATCGCCAGATTGTTGATTCAGCCAGTGTGGTCAGCAAACGTTCCCAGCCAACTAGAAACGTGATTTCTAGCTCTGTGTTTTCCTTCGTTGTTCTAACCGTGTCTCTCCTCTACCCCAGGATCTCTACCCGTCTCCAGCCATACCGCTGCTCTCCCTGCCTGCCTGCCTGCCTGCCTGCCTGTCCATCATCTGCCTGCCACGCTCACCACCAGTCCCTCTGGCTTCACCCCGCTTCCGCCTCCTGCTCGTTCCCCTGGCTCCGCTCCAGTCTTTCCCCGGATTTCCCCCCAAATAAATACTCATTGTTTTCCTTACTCCGAGTCTGGGTTTTGCATTTGGGTCCACCAGTGATATCGTGACTGTGTGTGTGTGTGTGTGTGTGTCTGAGAGAAAAAGAGAGAGAGATTGCAATAAGGAGGGATAGAAATAAAAAGAGAGAGTGAGACAGCAGGAGAAAGAGAGAGCAGGAGAGAGTGACAGGAGAGAGAGAGAGGAAGAGAAAGAGAGAGGAGGAGAGAGAGAGAGAGAGGAGAAGAAGAGAGAGAGAGAGAGATAGAGGAGAGAGAGAAGAGAGAGAGAAAGGAGGAGAAGAGAGAGGAGAGAGAGAAAGAGAGAGAGAGAGAGAGAGAGAGAGCAAGAGAGAGAGAGAGAGAGGGCAGTAGGCAGGGATGCGCAGGCAGTGACAGCCGTATGAAAACTCATCTCCATTTTTGACAATGGGGGAGCGTATAACTAGAAAGAGCAGACAGAGGGAGGGAATTAGCCGCTTCATCTTGTCATAATTATCGTCCAAGAAGCCGGGAGAAGGAATCTGTGTTTTTTTGGTTTATAATAGAGGAACCAAGGATTTTCCGCTGACAACTTTTGATCGGGCCATTTTTTCCCTACTGTGCATGCTGAGCCAGTCCCGGGGCCTAATGATCGTGGTTTCTCTTCTTAATGCTACTGGTTCATATAGCAGAGAAGGAGAGAAAAAAACAAGAGGGTCTGATGAAAATTGCAATAAAAAACAACACTAAAACACAATTCTAGCTAAACGAACGCAGAGCAGAAGTGTCACAATTCTGCGCGCGACATCATTATCGGGAGCCCTTGAAACAATTAGCGGGGAGCGTATGGAAAATGGCAGACGTTGTTTTTTTTTTCCCCCCGACGTCTCCTGTTGCCGCCGTCGTCTTCCCCGTGTCAGCGGCTCGCGGCATGCACCTGCTAAACTTTATAACCTCGAAACAAATAATATTTCCCCACTGCAAACACCCTCTGCTTTGATTCTTTTCCCTCTCTTTAATTCTCGCTTTGGTTTTCTCCAAAGTTCGGAGCATCTTTGACGAAGATGACCGGGGAAAACTTCTACAGGCACGTTTCCATTTTAGGCGCCTAAAAAAACAACGAATCACACAAAAAAAGATTAGATAAAATGAGCATTACATTTTATTAATCCCGAAGTTAGTTGGAAAAAACATGGTAATGCAGAAAATTTGCATGTTTGTCTATAATTAATAGATAAAAGTTGTTGTTTTTTACACTTGAGCGAGGGTGGAAAGATCGGTGTATTTATAAAAAGTAAATGCGACGAAGTGCAATGGAAACAGATGCAGTGGATAAATGATGACATACAGAAATCATGTGACTTAAATGTCACATGATCTTCCGTCCGTATGCACACAGGTCTCCGTCACCAAGCTTTCGTTTCCTTTGTTACTTGGTTGCGCCCTCTTCTTCTGCAGTGGTATCATGGCACCTGACTGGAGAGTTAGCGCCCCCTGCTGCTTGTCTCCATTAATATATTCACATAACTGAATGTAAAAGTGCATAAATTCGTGTTCTTTTCTTTCACCAATTTTTCTGACAATTCGTTTTAAAATGTGCGATCCGTTTGGATGGAAATGCACCTTATGATCCGTGCAGTTGTGCTTTTGCGTGCCCATCGACGAACGGAGGCCGAATCCGCCAGCAACAGTGCGATCAATACTTCCTTTTAAGACACGGAGGAGCGCTCTGGGTATCCATCAATCTTCCCTCAGACAGGAAGTAAAAACCTCCAACAGGAACCGCGCGCCTCGTTGCGAAGGTGGATGCTGAACGTCTGACAATTTCCATGTTGTATGTTTTCACCCGTCCCGGCCAGAGGGCGGATTTATTGAATTTGTTGAAAAGAAACGAATCAACAAACAACACGTATGCACAAATGTACACATACATGCAAACACACACACACATACACACTTCAAATCCATACACATATACATGTACATACACAAGCACTTCTCACTCTCTCTCTCTCACACACCACACCACACACACACACACACACACAACATATACAACACGTATGCCACTAAATGTACACATGCAAACACACACACACACACACACGTAACACATACATACACACACAGACACATTCAACTTCAAATCCATACACATATCACACACAGGCTCTCTCACTCTCTCTCTCTCTCTCTCTGGCTCACACACACACACACACACACAATACACACACACACAACCCACTACACACTACCCACACACACACACGACACACACACACACACCACAGAAAGTGAAACCTCAATAGTCCTTATTATATTACCCAGTCAACTGTTGGAAGTGGTGTGTGTGTAATATATTGAGCCAGCTCATCTGTGTGTAGCTGTGGTGTGCAACACCACACGAGACTCCATAACACCGGAGGAGATGCAAGCTATTTCAACATCCAGCCACTTAACACACACATTGGTCAACACCGTTTATCTATAACAGAAAACAATTAAGTAGAATGCAATAAGCAACTGCAAATCCATAATTGTTTTCAGCATTTTTGTACTAAAATGTTGTTGATATGTCTTATTGATATGACTACTTTTTATAATTATTTTGTTTTCACATTTTAATTTCACACATTTTCAATGGGTATCCTGCTTGTGACAAGTTCTTTAATCTTGAATCTTGAAATCACTGAAAATCACACACACAATTCTCTGATCATGACCTCATTTGATGTGCACAACAACCGCACACAAATCAAAGGCAGTAATTTGCCTAAATGTTTCCCTGCCGAACCCCTTCTGTGGTAGGACCTATCTGATGGCAAGCTAAGCCACTGTTCATCTTGGCGGGAGCTGACGATCGTGTTCTGGATAGTTTTACAGCGCGAGTGCGTGTTATCGCGGAGCCTCATCACGGTGCCCCTTCCATTGTGAAGCGCTGACCATGTCTGGGCCGGGTCCACTCCAGTCCCCTCGGGCCATCTGCCTCACCTTTGACCTCTGGTTTTGGGGGGAGGGGGTGGTCAACACAGGCTGTTCCGGCCTATCGGGTTTAGTGATTGTTTCGCACACGAGCAGACAGCAGCCTGTCTCTTTATTCAATGCTGTTGTTGTTTTTTTTGTGCACACTCTTTTTTTCACAACAACGGTAGGTAAACACTTTGTTAAATGTAGAATTTGTTCTCTTTCTGTTCTGCGGCTGACAGGGGAGGCCCTCTCATGGCTCCGCCTTAATTAGACAAGTGAGAAGCACTTGATGATTCAGCCCCCGCCCCCCCCACTCCCGGGCTGACAGGCCAGATCAACAAACAGAGGCGGTACCCAGAGACATCTCGCAGTATGTTAATCACACTACACCAGAGGGGGGTGATGAGGGGGCCAAGAGAGAACCGGGGTGGGCGGGGGCCGGAGTGTTACACAACCAAACTGAAAAAGCAGACCTATTTTAAATGAAGTCATGTACAGACCAACTGACAGGTAGGTCTATTTTAAATGAAGTCATGTACAGCAACTGACAGGTAGGCCCATTTTAAATGAAGTCATGTACAGACCAACTGACAGGTAGGTCTATTTTAAATGAAGTCATGTACAGACCAACTGACAGGTAGGTCTATTTTAAATGAAGTCATGTACAGACCAACTGACAGGTAAGTAAGTAAGTAAGTACATTTTATTTCTAGAGCACATTTAAAAACAACGCAAGTTGGCCAAAGTGCTGTACAATCAGAGCAGGCATATAAAATCACAATAAAATCACAATAAATAGGCAACACAATAACGGCACTAAAAACAGATAGATACACGAATCAACAAATTCAAACAAACAACAGGCATAAATCAAATCAGATCAGACCACATCAGGAAACGCTAAAGAATAAAAGTGTGTTTTCAATTTGGACTTAAAGGAGTCAATGGAGGGGGCGGATCTAATAGAAAGGGGGATGCTATTCCACAGTCTAGGGGCTGCAACAGCAAAGGCTCGGTCACCCCTAAGCTTAAGGTTTGATCTTGGGACAACCAAGAGCCCTAAGTTGGCCAACCTGAGGGACCTGGAGTTGGAGTAGGGGGTTAAAAGATCTGAGATATAAGATGGGGCCTGCCCATTCAAGGCTTTAAAAACAAACAGGAGGACCTTAAAGTCTATTCTAAATTGCACTGGAAGCCAATGGAGAGAGGCCAGAATAGGTGTGATATGGTCTCTCTTCCAGATACCTGTCAGGAGCCTGGCAGCAGCGTTCTGGACCAGTTGCAAGCGGGAAAGGGACGACTGACTAATCCCTGTATAGAGAGAATTACAATAGTCTAGACGTGATGTGATGAAAGCATGGATGACCTTCTCAAGATCTTTAGGTGAGAGGAAGGATTTGATTTTAGCAATAGTACGAAGCTGGAAAAAGCTACCTTTTACTACTGCATTTACCTGCTTGTTGAACTTAAAGTCGGAGTCAAATAACACACCAAGGTTTTTAGCATGGGGCTTAACAAGAGTGGACAGATTGCCTAGGCTGTTGGTGATCAATCTAACAGAGTCAGGGGGGCCAAACAGGACAACTTCAGACTTGGTATCATTCAGCTGCAGGAAGTTTTGTGCATCCAACACTTAATGTCTTCAAGACAGTTCATGAGACTATTAAGCTTACACTGGTCATTTGGTTTCAGAGGGAGATAGAGCTGTGTGTCATCTGCATAGCAATGGAAGGAAATATTGTGCTTTTGAATAATCTGACCAAGGGGAAGCATTTAAATGAAGAGAATGGGACCTAGGATTGAAACTTGTGGGACCCCACAGGAGAGACTAGCTGGGGAGGAGAAACAATTGGCTAAGTTGACAGAGAAGCTTCTATTGCTGAGGTAGGACATGAACCAGATCAAAGCAGTGCCAACAACACCAACCCCATTCTGGAGGCGGTCAATTAAGATGTCATGATCTATTGTGTCAAATGCTGCACTGAGGTCTAGAAGAATCAAGATAGCACAGTCACCGGAATCAGCAGAGAGGAGCAGGTCATTGGACACTTTCAACAAAGCAGACTCTGTACTATGGCCAGCCCTAAACCCCGACTGAAATCTTTCCAAGATGTTATTTTGGTGTAGGTAGGGCAACAGTTGACAGAGAATGACTTTTTCAGTGATCTTTGACAGAAATGGGAGTTTGGAAATTGGTCTGTAGTTGCTGGGCAGGGTGGGGTCTAAGTTGGGTTTTTTCAGGAGGGGCTGGACCACTGTGTGCTTAAAGTAAGAAGGAACGGTACCAGTGGCCAAGGAACAATTAATGATAGAGAGGATGCTGGGACCGACTGTGTCAAAGACATCCTTCAGGAGAATGGTGGGGACAATATCAAGGGGGCAGGTTGCAGATTTCATAGAAGAGACAATCTCTGTAAGGGAAGGTAGCGTGATGGGTTGGAAACAGGCAAGGGTAGAAGAGCAAGCCAGTGAAACAGCTAGGTCATGTATAGGGGGCAAAATACTCATTCTGATGGCCTCAACTTTGCCAGTGAAGAATGTTAAAAATTCTTCACACTTTGTCGGGGACACGTTTATGCTGGTACTGGGGGCGGGACAAATGATAGAATTGATAGTACTAAATAGGGCCTTGGGATTATGAGAGTTGTTGGCGATGAGGTCAGAGAAGTACTTGGCTCTTGCTGTCTTAACTGCTTCCTGAAATGTAGCACGACTGTCCCTCAAAATTTCAAATGATATTTGAAGCTTGTCATGCTTCCACTTCCGCTCTGCTTTCCTGTACTCCCTCCTCAAGGCTCTGGTGGTGTCATTAAGCCAGGGCAGACCTTTTGGCTTTGGCTTTTTCACTCTGAGTGGGGCAACGGAATCCAGAAAGGAAAGGCAGGTGGAGTTAAACAGGGAAGTAAGTTCCTCAGTGCTAGGATGGAGAGAAGATTCAATAGCGCAGATGTTGGGAGCAGCTATGAGGGCCCTGGAGAACTTACAGGCCGTTGAAGGGTTAATGTAGCGAGAGCAACGTACAGGGAGATGAGATTTAGTAGGTGAGAAAAACAGAGATGAATTAAATACAACAGCACTATGATCTGACTGGCAGGCATCAATAACTTCCATATTGCAAATTGGAAAACCAAATGATAAAACTAGGTCGAGTGTATGGCCTAGGTTGTGAGTAGGGCCAGTAATAAGCTGAACAAGATTAAAAGATTCAATCAGATGCATGAATTCACACACAAGAGGCTTAGAAGGACAGCACACATGAATGTTAAAATCACCAAGAATCAGGACAAAGTTAGGCATAGTTTTTGAGAGAAAGTCTGCAAATTCAGAAATAAAATCTTTATGTATTTTTGGAGGGCGATACACAAGCGCGATTAAAAGGGGGTTGACTGATCCTACTTTGACTAACTGCACCTCGAAGCTGGAGAGAGGATCAGAGTTTAATAGGCGGCAGTTAAAATGTTTCTTGTACACAATAGCTAGTCCCCCACCTTGTCCGGAGGGTCTAGGTGTATTAAAAAAGTTACAGTCATTAGGACACAGTTCAACAATTGGCGCGAGCTCACCAGCTTTAAGCCATGTTTCTGTTACCAGCAAGAAATCTAGATCATGGGTGGAGAAAAAATCATTAAGAATAAAAGTCTTGTTGGATATCGATCTCACGTTGATCAAAGCCATTTTGACTGGGGCAGCAGTAGAGTCGTAGTCCGACGGCGGCACCCATGCCAAAGGCCGAAGGTTGCGGGAGACTACCCCAGGAAAAGAGCAGGAATTGTGTAGAGGCCTATTGTAAATTATAACTGGGATGAACGAAGGGCACAAGCTGGTGGGGTTTGTACCGTCTCGTGCAGATGGTGATGAGAGGTGGTGCCTGTAGGGGGAGCTAGAGGAAAGGATTGAGGGGCTGCTTGCTGGTACTACTAGCTCCATCTCTCTCTCTCTCTTTCTCTCTCTCTCACTGTTTGTCTCTCTCTCTCTCTGTCTCTCTCTCCCTCCACTGGCGGAATCCTAATGGCTGGACTGGATGGAGCGAGGGAGCGAAGGAGGGAGAGAGTGAGGGAGGGAGGAAGGTTAAGGAGGAGTGCATCGAGGAGGTGAGGGAGGGGAACGAGAGAGCGAGAAAGAGCGAGAGAGAGAGAGCAAGCACGGGAGAGAGAGAGAGAGAGAGAGAGAGAGTTTCAAGTATTTTATTGTCACTTTTATTGTCACACAGTTTACACGTGAGTATAAGCAGTGAGTGAAAAACTTTTTGTGCAAAACGCCCGACAACCGACAGTAATTATAAAAGAATACAAAATAGAATAGAACTACAAAATAGAAATAGAACTATGAATAGAAATTCTGTGTAAATAAGTAAATATAAAATATAAAATGAAATGGAATATACAACAAAAATATCCAGGTGAGCAATACACATATAAATCAATGTACTGAAATATACATTGTTATATGCTGACATTCACAGAATGTCACAGAATACCTTCCCAGACAGTCAGCACAACACTAGCACCAGCAATTAGCACCAGGACTAGCACTAACACCAGTACTAGCACCAGCACCAGCAGCAACACTAGCACCAGGACCAGCACTAGCAGTAACACCAGCACTAGCACCAACACTTAGCACTGCTACCAGCACTAGAGAGAGAGAGAGAGAGAGAGTGACAGCGGTGCTTGACATGGACATTAAATCATGCCCCGAGCAGCGTTCCATCCAGGTGCGGCTGACAGCCCCGCTGTCATCACGGCCCGGGCCACTTCCCATGCCCCTTGACAACACCCGGGTTGAATTAGTCCCAGCATCAGATGTAAATTGGCGCTGTTCAAGGCCCATAATGAGCAGCAGGATACGTGTCGGTGTCGCTGACGGGACGCATGCCGTGATTGGCTGTCCCCGCGCCGGGGCGCCTCCATTAGGGCATAATGGTATGCAGGTCAGGGCAGGGGAGGAGAGGTGTTAGTAGGGTGGCGGTGAAGGAGGCAGTGGAGATGGAGGGGTGAGGAGGGAGAGAGAGGAGGAGATGGAGGGGTGAGGAGGGAGAGAGAGGAGGAGATGGAGGGGTGAGGAGAGAGAGAGGAGGTAGAGTGCGACTGGATGGACACAGGGAAAGTTTCTTGTTCGGTTTGTTCACGCTTTTCCGGGTGGAGGCGACGCGAGGCGTGGGCAGCCCCCCGGGGCAGGGGGGAGGGGACGGGGGGTGGGGGAGGACACACACACACACACACACGCACACACACACACACACACAGGGTCAGACAGCCACTACATTAGAGCTGTCCTCTCACTGACATAGCATTTTTCTATGGCACACACCAACACACACACACAGGCACACCCACACGCACACGCACAGGAAACGTTTACTTTTATATGAAATAAAAATATTAAATATGAAAAATACACCCCACTCCCCTCCTCCCCTTTCCCCCACCCCGCCAAGCCCCCCACCACCCCCCAAAAAATAGGTACGACCCAAACAGTCAACTTGACAATTTGCCCGCCATTCAGAGGGGGGACTAGAGAAAGGGAGACCCCCCCCTCCCCCCCTCGCTGCTGCATGTACATATGCATGGGGGGGGGTCTGGGGTGGTGGAGCGTGGGGGGTGGGGAGGGGGGGGTGCATCGCCACGCAGGCAGGCAGGCAGGCAGCAGCGTCATGCGGTAATAGTTGCCAATGTGCCATTTCCCTGGCTGGGCTGTGCAGCAGCCAGCCACTGCCTGCCCCAGATGCATACATTTCCCATAATGAGGCAGGTGGCCTCGACAGACGGGCTCGGGCGGGTGGGTGACACCACGCGCGCGCGCACACACACACACACACACAAACACACACACACACACACACACGACACACACACACACACACACACAACATATGATACACACACACACACACAGGCGCATGAACACACACAACACACACGCACACATAAGCACACATACGCACACAACACACACACCGGCAGCTCTGGGCATCTGACTGACAGACAGTGCCAGTCCTGTTTTTGCTCTGTCTTTCTCTCTCTCTCTCTATCTCTCTCTCTCTCTCTGTCTCTCTCCCGCTGTCTCTCTCTCACCCTCTCTCTCTGTCTCTCTCCCCTTTCTCATTGGCGGTGTCGCCCATCTGTTCCAATAGTGAATGTTTTCAAAAGAAAGAGATGAAGAGTGATAGAGAGAGAGTTAGAGATGTGTGTGTGTGTGTGTGTGTGTGTGTGTGTATGTATTCACGTTCACAATTAGACAAATTAGGCGGCTCGAGAGCAATTTCTCATGAAGATAGCTGAAGGTCATTAATTGAACCTCCGCTGCTATAACGGGCTAAAACACACTGTAATTAAGAGCGAATAAATAATTGATTATGTATTTTTTTGCTGTAATTGGCTCCTCATTACCCCCGCGTTGTATTGTATGCTAATTGACGCTCCGAGTTAATTATCATTTGCCTGTGTGAAGTTATCAGGCGCCGCACCCCGAGAGATGTTGAGGAGGAAGCTTCAAGGTCCCCTTGTGGCCAACGCTGCTCATAACAAGGTCAGCCCTCCTCCTCGCCACAACACACACACACACACACACACACACACACACACACACACCCCAAATATGTGAAACAGACAGACAAAATGAAGGATGGGTCGGTCAGAACATGGCGTCGAGCAAGATGTCCCACCAGCACGCTAATTGGAAGGATTTAGCGAAACTAGCAGAGGAAGTGGTAAATGGCAAGGATTAAGCCAGAGGCCCTAAGAAAGTGCAGCCATTACCCAGAATTCCCAGGGGTCCAACTAAAGATACAAGATTAGAACTCCAATCGGAATCCAGTCTAACGACAGCAGCAGCCTCTCGCAGACTATATATTTAAGTGTATTCTTTTTTGTATTTTTTTTTGGGGGGGGAAACATAACATTAGAAACTACCGGTGCTGTTGAATATTTTTTTTTTTTAATTGTATTTAAAGGTATAGCGCGATATTATGTGAATGGTTGTTAGAGACGCGGCCAGCCACAGAGAGGTAGCGAGGGAGAGAGAGAGAGCGAGACAGAGAGAGAGAGAGAGAGAGAGAGAGAGAGAGAGAGAGAGAGAGAGAGAGAGAGAGGTAGGTAGGTAGGTTTCCGTCAGAACAGCGTGTTAGACTTCGTAATGGAGTCCTAATGTGTCCGTCTGTGTAAGAACAAAGACCAGCGACTCCACACACTTCCTCTCACTGCCTTCCTTTACAGGACCCATTCTGTCTGCCCGTGTCTCCGACTGAGGGGTCCTCTTAGATGCCCGAATTAATTTACTACAACAGGCCGAGCCCAGGGCAGCTGTGTCAGCGTTACATGGAGACGGTGAGGACTGTGGTCCCATTTGAAACACAGCCGGTCTATAGACTGCCATGTACATCTCACTTTCCCCGTCAAGGCACTGGAAATGCTTTTCCCCTCCAATAATAAAAGCCAAGTGAGATCTATCGCTGACTTCCTGGAATGGATCTATTTTTTTTATATGAAAATGTGAGAAGATTCCCTTTTTTTTTTCATGACATCATCACGTAAGGAATATATGCCAACGCTGACCAATAGGCTAACTAGGCTTCTTAGAGTACACAGAGGGGGAAAATCCACAGTATTTATTTACCGTACAGCACAATATCTGCAGTTACTAGAAAGCGCATTGGCGTCCATTGTTGTTGTGTTGTGTTGTGTTTGTGTGTGTTTTGTTTTCCCTCCACAGCTGTGGTGTACTTAGATTCTACAGTAGCAGCAAAATAATATTTATTTAGCTCTTGGTTTTTTTGGGTGGGGGGGGGGGGGGGGGGGGAGGGGGGGGGGGGGGGGGGGGGGTCGGGGTTGTGTGTTGCGGCTGTCTCCTCGTATTCTTCTCTCCCGCTCCCCCGTGCCTCTCCACGTTGTGAGTGTCGAACGCTTCAGTCATTCAGGTGGAGGAGTGACTGGGATGGCGTTGGTGTGTGTGTGTGTGTGTGTGTGTGTGTGTGTGTGTGTGTGTGTGTGTGTGTGTGTGTGTGTAGGTGTGTGGTGTGCATGTACTGTATACACAATGTGTGCGTGAGTCAAAAGACATATCGATTGACACCGGAAAATCACGGAAGTTCAGCAGCCGAAACTGGAAGAGGCAAACTTCTATAAGGGCAGCGACCACCGTAGAATAAGTAAGGGCCTGGGCCATACTAAGGCAAAGTCCTTGGCTTCACCTCTGCCATGTCACCACCCCCGTCATACACCCCAGATTGGTTCATCCCACTTTTTCTTACCCTGAAATTATTGACTTTAGTCTATAACGTACATTTATTTATCAACCTTTTTTTATATATAAAAATATTCTTCTGTGGCATTTTGACCATATTGTATTTTACGTTGTCAAGGAAACATCTGCTCGATAATTGTATTTGCCCGTTGTTGTTAATGTTAGATTTGTATTTCTTAATAATAATTTACCACTTAAAAATAATGCCCGCCCAATGGAACGTCGTTGACCAATCAGGATCAAGTATTTAACAATGCCGCGGTTGGTATAACCAACTGTAATTGTCCGGGCCTGTGAGTGTGTGTCGAGTGGCGACAATCTACTTTCCATGAACTTAACGAAGCAACGAGCAGCGCTAGCGGCACATAGTTATTTAATCCCACCCGACCCAAAACTCTCCCCAGCCCTACGGCCATGCTGCTCTGGCTGCCTTTGGTCTCCGGTCCCAAGGCCGTGAATCCACATCCAGCCCTGCTCAGATCACACCGGGCCTTGGCAAGCCTCCTGACAGCCAGTCACCGGGCGATCAGGCAGGACATGAGAGGAGGGGGGAGAGGAGGAAGGGGAGAGGGAGAAGAGGAGGAAGGGGAGAGGGGGGAGAAAATGGCGGCGTACGTGATGGCTGCCGTGTTGCGAGCTCCCGTACGACGACGCAGTTTTTTGTTATTTATTCTTTTAATTGCGACTATTCTTGCACAGGAAGTTAGCAGTAAGTTCACTTACGACAGTTGTACACTTCTGGAGATTAGAACGACAGTCGCTCGCCGCCT
>PIJE02002691.1:6540-45918 GCA_002895965.2 Coryphaenoides rupestris
AGGGAACACTGTTTTCCGGCAGAGAACCATGGCCTCAGACTTGGAGGTGCTGACTCGTCTTCACACTCGGCTGCAAACCGCCCCAGTGCATGCTGGAGGTCACGGTCTGATGTAGCCAACAGAACCACATCATCTGCAAAGAGCAGAGATGCAATTCTGAGGTCCCCAAACCGGACACTCTCCTCACCTCGGCTGCGCCTTGAGATTCTGTCCATGAAGATCACGAACAGAACCGGTGACAAGGGACAACCTTGGCGGAGTCCAACACCCACTGAGAACGTGCTTGACTTTGTGCCGAGAATACGGACGCAGCTCGCACTTTGTTCGTACAAGGACCGAATGGCACGTACCAACGGCCCCGGTACCCCATACTCCCGTAGTACCCCCCACAGGATTCCCCGGGGGACACGGTCATAGGCCTTCTCCAAGTCCACAAAGCACATGTAGACTGGATGGGCAAACTCCCGACGGCTGGCGTATGTGCAGCCCCTTCAACATGTGGTGAGTGAATACAGTGTTTCAGTGTAAATGTATGCATGAAATGCAATAGAACCCCCAAGTGTGCACCCTTGGTTGCGCTACTAAAACAGAACGGGAAGAGAGATAATAGAGTTTAATGACTAGATTGCGAGACCGGAAGAGGGTGGGGAATGAGTAGTGAAATGTTTGTGTGTGTAGGTGTATGCGTGCGCCCGCAATCAGCAACAAGTGACGGTGCCGCTCCGTCACAGTCAACAATAGGAAAACAGATAAACAGACACGTAAATTGGGGTCTTAATGAGAAGTCTGGCGTCTCCTCCATGACTTATGAAGCCATGAGGAGATAGCCGGAGAAGAAATGATGATGATTTATTACCAAGTTTTGCTCATGTTCGTTTTCGAGCAAGATGATTTCAGATTTTCAATTTTGACTTAATATGTGGATTATTGGATGTAGGTGGTAAATGTGTGGGTGAGATTCATGTTTGTTCGAAGGTGTTTTTGTTGTCAAGATACCTGTGATGCTATATTCATGTGCCGCTATTTAATTTACAGTAATATGCCTAGGACTACGAATGAAAACAAAAAACAGAAAAATACTGTATGTTTAAAAAATACACATTTCTGCGTTATATATTAGGAGAAATGTAACAATCTTACCTCTATCTGTCGATTTTAACAGTAAAACTGTCCATACGTTAATCAGAGCAAATTGAATGTACTTTAAGATTTTGTATGTGTCTCTCCACCAAGACACCTGAATACTTTCATGGCAGCTGGCTGAAGAACTGCAGTAGTTCTGAGTACTTTGTGTTTTCTACCTCCGTTTCTCATTTAGCTGTGTGCCTTTCCCTTGAATCTCACTCCTTTTGTCTTACTCTCTCTCTCTCTATGTCTCTCTCTCTCATTCTCCCAGGTCGATGTGGCTCTTGGAGCATCTCTCTGGCGTAGTTGTCAGTGGTCACACATCCCTGCCGCCTTCCACCAGACCGTCTCCATAGCAACCCCCTCTCTCCTCCTCCGTACCGGCGAGTACCGCTGCCACCGTGCCGCCCCCCTCTCTCTCTGTCTCTCTCTCTCTCGAAACTCGGCCCGGATCTCCATCCACCACCGCCGGGATGGACAGTGAGTCGACCCACTCCGGGTACTCCTACTCCAGCCGTTCCGGGAGGTCCAACAGGCATGGGTAGGTTCCCTGGTTAAGTCTGTCTGCCTGTCTATCTGCCTGCCGGTCTTGTCTGCCTTTCTGTCTCTCTTTCTGTTTGATGGTCTGCAAGTCTGTCTGTCTGTCTGTCCGTCTCCTTGTCCGTTTGTCTGTCTGCCCGTACTTTGTTATGATGTTTCTCTGGTTTTCTCTGTCCGCTTGTTAAATCTGATGCCACACGTGACTTCATTTCCGGGTCCAAGCGCTCCTTCAGGTCCCAAAGCAAACCACAATGGAGGAGTCTGTAAACCTTTTTGAAGATTAGGCAAATTAGTCCGCTGCTTTATGATAATCCCTGATCATAATCCTTATCATAATCCCCCTACACTACTACTACTTGGATTAATAAGTGAAAAGTAAAACTCAGGTATGATTGAGTCCTCTAAATAGATAGGATAGGACCTTTAAAAGCCAACATATTTGACAAGCTATTTCTAACATTTGGAAAGTGCCTACCCCCAAGCGGGGACTTTTTTGGGGGCAAAATGAGAACAAGCACTGAGTTCCTCAAAATAAGATAAGATAAAACTGTATTAATCCATCCATCCATCCATCCATTCTCGTCTGCTTATCCGGGGCCGGGTCACGGTGGCAGCCGGCTAAGCAGGGCCCCCCAGGCTTCCTTTTCCCCAGCCACACTCTCTAGTTCCTCCTGGGGGGTCCCGAGGCGTTCCCAGGCCAGACGAGATATATAATCTCTCTGCCCCGGGGTCTCCTCCCAGTTGGACGTACCCGGAAAACCTCCAATGCCCGGGGGGCATCCTAATCAGATGCCCGAACCATCTCAGCTGACTCCTTTCGAGGAGCAGCGGCTCTACTCCGAGCTCCCTCCGGATGTCCTCACTCGTGAACAAGACCCCAAGATACTTGAACTCCTTCGCTTGAGGAGCAATTCATTCCCAACCGGGATGGAACACTCCACTGTTTTCCGGCAGAGAACCATGGCTTCAGACTTGCAGGTGCTGACTCTCATCCCGACCGCTTCACACTTGGCTGCAAACCGCCCCAGTGCATGCTGGAGGTCACGGTCTGATGTAGCCAACAGAACCACATCATCTGCAAAGAGCAGAGATGCAATTCTGAGGTCCCCAAACCGGACACTCTCCTCACCTCGGCTGCGCCTTGAGGTTCTGTCCATGAAGATCAT
Source organism: Coryphaenoides rupestris (assembly GCA_002895965.2). Lineage (NCBI taxonomy): Eukaryota > Metazoa > Chordata > Actinopteri > Gadiformes > Macrouridae > Coryphaenoides > Coryphaenoides rupestris. Next base: position 9,372 of record PIJE02002691.1, read on the forward strand.
GAACAGAATCGGTGACAAGGGACAACCTTGGCGGAGTCCAACACCCACTGAGAACGTGCTTGACTTTGTGCTGAGAATACAGAAGCAGCTCGCACTTTGTTTGTACAAGGACCGAATGGCACGTACCAACGGCCCCGGTACCCCATACTCCCGTAGTACCCCCCCACAGGATTACCCGGGGGGACACGGTCATAAGCCTTCTCCAAGTCCACAAAGCACATGTAGACTGGATGGGCAAACTCCCATGCTCCCCACAACAACCCTGCGAGGGTAAAGAGCTGGTCCACTGTTCCACGGCCAGGACGGAATCCACATTGTTCCTCCTGAAGCTGAGGTTCGACAATCGGCCGGAGCCTCCTTTCCAGCACCCTGGAATAAACGTTCCAGGGGAGGCTGAGCAGTGTGATAACCCGATAATTGGAGCACACCCTCCAGTCCCCTTTTTTGAAAATGGGGACCACCACCCCGGTCTGCCATTGCACAGGTACTGTCCCCGACCTCCACGCTACATTGACTAGGCGTGTCAGCCACGACAGCCCGACAATGTCCAGAGCCTTCAGCATCTCGGGCAAATCTCATCCACACCTGGCGCCTTGCCACTGAAGAGCTTTTTGACTACTTCAGTGACCTCTACCAAGGATATGGGTGAGACTTCCCCCGAGTCTTCAGACTCTGCCTCTTCCACAGAGGACGTACTGGTCGGGTTCAGGAGCTCCTCAAAGTGTTCTTTCCACCGCCCGACAATATCCTCAGTCTGGGTCAGCAGTTCTCCTCCCCGACTGAGCACAGCCTGAGCCAAGCCCTGCTTTCCCTTCCTGAGTCGCCGGACAGTTTGCCATTGAGGCCAACCGAAAGTCCTGCTCCATGGCCTCCCCGAACTCCTCCCACACCCGGGTTTTTGCTTCAGCAACCGCTGAAGCTGCGGTCCTTTTGGCCTCCCGGTACCCGTCTGCTGTTTCAGGAGACCCCTGGGCCAACCAGGCCCGAAAGGCCTCCTTCTTCAGCCTGACGGCTTCCTTCACCGCTGGTGTCCACCAACGGGTTCTTGGGTTGCCGCCACGACAGGCACCGACAGCCTTTTGACCACAGCTCCGAGCTGCAGCCTCTACAATGGAGGCTCTGAACATGGCCCACTCAGGTAGTTCTTCCGGAGGTGGGAGTTAAAGACCTTACGGACAGGGGCTTCCACCAGACGTTCCCAGTTCACCCTCACTACACGTTTGGGTTTACCAGGTCTGTCTGGCAGCCTCCCGCGCCATCTGATCCAACTCACCACCAGGTGGTGATCAGTTGACAGCTCTGCTCCTCTCTTCACCCGAGTGTCCAAAACATGCGGCCGCAGATCTGCTGATACGATTACAAAGTCGATCAGCGACCTTTGGCCTAAGGTGGTCCGGTACCAGGTACACTTGTGGACCACCCTATGTTCGAACATGGTGTTTGTTATGGCCAGTCCATGACTAGCACAGAAGTCCAATAACAAAACACCACTCTGGTTCAGATCGGGCAGGCCGTTCATCCCAATCACTCCCCTCCAGGTTTCTCCATCATTGCCCACGTGTGCGTTGAAGTCCCCCAGTAGAACTATGGAGTCCCCGGATGGAACCCTTTCCAGGATGCCACCCAAGGACTCCAAGAAGACCGGATACTCCGAACTGCTGTTTGGTGCGTAGGCACACACACAGAGCTCCCCAGCGACTTGCAGCCGCATGGAGGCGACCCTCTCGTTCACCGGAGAGAAGTCCAACACAGCGGCGCTCACCCGGGGCGCCGCTGTGAGCGTCCGGGTGTGAGTATCCCCGGCGTCCCAGGCGTTTGGTTCCAGAACCGGTGCTGTGCGTGGAGGTGAGCCCAATCATATCTAGTTGGTACCGCTCCACCTCCCGCACCAGCTCAGGCTCCTTCCCCGCCAGTGAGTTGACGTTCCACGTCCCTAGAACCAGTCGGCGATGCCGGGGATCCACACGCCCAGGACCCCGCTTTTGCATACCGCCCGGTATACAGTGCACCCGACCCCAATGACTCTCCCTGCAGGTGGTGAGCCCACAGGGAGGTGACTCCACGTTGTCTTTTCCGGCCCGGCCGGGCCCCGTGGATCCAGGCCCGGCCACCAGACGCTCGCCGACGAGCTCCCCTCCCAGGTCTGGCTCCAGAAGGGGGCCCCTGTTTCCCTTGTCCGGGCGAGGTGACTGATCTTTCCGGGAGTCTCTTCATGGGGTCTTTGAATCGCTCTTAGTCTGGCCCCTCCTCTGGGACCACTTTGCCTTGGGAGACCCTACCAGGGGCTAATGCCCCGGCCATAAAACTGTATTAATCCCGAAGGAAATTCTTGTTATTTTATTACATTTTTATAATGTTATTATTCTCTATTGTTTTCTTTTTGTTTCTATTGCTATGCAACCTGGCACAATAATTTCCTTCGGGATTAATAAAGTTCTATCTTATCTTATCTTATCTTATTGTGCCAGAGGTTGCTCAAAAATTACAACAACATAAGCCTAAAAACAATAGAATAATAAATGTAAAGTGTATACACCTAGTGGAATAACAATATATCTAAGAAACATTAAGTTAAAAAATGGTATTGAAAAGGCTCCTTGCCAGTTCCTAAGTTCCTGTGGTGGAAAATCGGTCAACGAGTCATGTGTCTCTGTCTCTGTACATCTTTCTTACAGTATGCACCTTATAGCTTATTGTTCCACGTGGAGGTATATTGATGTGGATGTGGGTCAGGTGTGTGGTCCACTGTTCTCTGCTTAATGGAGTACCATCAGCGCTGACCAGGAATATACGCTGGGAATAGAAGATGGATCATGGACCACACACACAAACACATATACTGTATACTGTATATGCTGTATATGCTGTATGTCGACAGAAAACATCGGTATGGTTTCGAAGCTGGTTTTTCAACAATAGGAAAATGGATATGTCATAAAGTAAGGGATTGAGAAAGGAGAAACAAGTCAAGTCAAGTCAGTTTATTTATAGAGCACATTTACAAACAACAAACGTTGCTTTACAGAGAGATTAACACCCTAATGATCAAATTTAAAAACAGACATAAATAAGAGGATATAAGTAAATGAATAAAAGCATAGAATAGCTTTATGAAATCATCAGCACAAACAGCATTACACAGAAAACAATAAAATACAAACAAATAAAAGGCGGAGTGTGGTCAGGAATATCTTCACGGTGGCTAATCTAGAGGCAACAGAGTAATGTACAGAGAGAGCTTTATAGAGGGAGGACTGGGGCCGTCTCAGCTGAATGACTCTAGTCTAGATCTAATCTAGCCCACTAACTCCCGGATGTGTGACTGAAAAATCAAATCACCTCCTCTCTCCTCTTCCCTCTCATCTCTCACCTCTCCTCTCTCGTCTCTTGTCTCTCCTTTCATCTGTCTCACCAACCATGAAGGTAATTTGCATAATGTGTGTTTATGGCTGAACATCTGAATGTTGATGTGATTTCTATTCGTGTGTGTGTGTGTGTGTGTGTGTGTGTTGCGGTGCACAGCAGGGAGCGTCACAAGGCCAGCAGCAGTAAGGACAGCAGCCGCTCGGAGCGCTCCGTGGTCATCAACCCCCCCGACACGCCGTCCCACAACTCCCAGAACTCCCAAAGCTCCCCGGTCCAGAACGGGGAGCCCCTGCCGGGAGAACCCGTCCCTGCCGAGCAGGACCAGGGTGACGAGGCGCAGGTACCGAATCCACCCCACACACCGACCCGATTGGTCTGGACGGCCAGGCTCCAAGCTATCCGCTTGTGTCGGGATTGTGGCGGCGTGGCCTGAATTGGGCACCCACTCGGCCTCATCAACAGTAGGGAGGAAATAAACTCTGCTCATTAAAACGGCGTGAAGTAATAGAAGGAAATAGCACACCTTGCGAACACTTCATCACATCATTAGAAGTCAATTCCCAGATTTATGTTGTTCACTTTAAGTGTTGTAAACCATCTATTACGGTGAGACTTGATAGATGAGAGAAGAGGCGAAAACGGCGAAAACCGAGAATATAAATCAACAGCGTGTAATGGATATTTTTTTGGTTCTCAGGGCGAGCCGAGACTGCCCCCCTTTATTTACCGTACTTCCGTGACCTACTTGAATTCCCCCTCTCTCTGGAATTTCTCTCTCTCTTTCTTCGCTTTATCTTATCTTACCCACAATCCCCCCTCCTCTCTGTGGTGCGGCGCGATGCGGTGTGGTGTGTTGTTCGGCATTCCACGCTGCCAGGAGTTTGTCAGCCTGGAACCAGCTCTTCCATTGTCTGCGGTGTTTGTCTGTGCGTACGTGCATGGAGTGTGTGTGCGTGTGTGTGTGTGTGTGTGTGTGTGTCTGTGTGTGTGTGCTTCTGTGCATCCGTCCGTGCATAGTTGTGGTTCTATGTGTGTGTGCCTGTGCATGCATGGATAAAGTGTGTGTGTGTGTGTGTGTGTGTGTGTGTGTGTGTGTGTGTACCATGGAGTGTGTGGCTGTGCTTCTGTGATGTGTGTGCCTGTGGGTGCGTGCATGGATGGAGAGTGTGTGTTTGTGTGTGTGTGTGTGTGTCTTGGGATGTGTGTGTGAGTGTCTGTGTTTGTGTGTGTGTGTGTGTTGTTAGATCCGTCAGATAACCTCCTCTAACGGAGGTGTTGTGAAACTTGTATCCAGTAACGGTTGTTAACAGGTCGTTGGGGAGACTAGCCTAGCCCCTAACTGCCTTATGTCCGAACGTCTACCCCGCTTACATTGGTGCCGAGACCCAAGGCATAACCCTGGCATCGAGCCACAGCTCCCAATCGCGTTCGTTGTGGCAGCTCCCCCCTGGGATCCGTGCGCTTGGTGATTTGCTAGGAAATATGTTAAGGCTTGGATAAGAATAGCCCTAGGGATACGTTGTATTTACTAAAGTGACCTCTTAGAACCAGGTGTCAATCTCAAAACACTCTTGAATCTTCTTCTCCTTTGGCAACGATCGAATGTCCAAAGGAAATCAACCAATTGATATTTTCATTATAATATTTCAGCAAGGGGACAGCCAAAATCTCAGCACAAAATCAGCAAATATAGTTCTAATAAAGGTAAATGCAATTGTATGAATAAAGAATATAATGGTCCATAATAGCAACCTAGGCCATCTCATTCTATGACCTCTAGGGCACAACATGGGGGATAATATAAATGGGAGGGTAAAATTCAAATGTATCCGTTTTTGATTGGAGATAGAGTCACGACTGCAGGGGTAGTAGCTAACGGCTCCAGGACGGAGCCTCGATTCATCAGGTTCAGTGGTCAGGACTGCCAGAGTAACAATAAATAAGTCCTCCTCAATGCCCGCGATATGCCGATGTTTTATCTAAAAGCTCTTCGGAATCTTCTCTTCACTACATGCCATCAACGAGAGACCATGGTGGTTTACTCCCCCTGTGGGTTAGTAGACTGTCCTCCTAGAGCCATAAACCATCCACATATGTTGAGCATTGGTACTACTAACCGTCCGTATAATGATGGTACTGAGTGAAGGAGCACGGCGTCCGATTCTGATGAACTTATCCGGATCTCGCTAGTTGGTGTGTGCGCCTGCTACTCTACACAGAGCTCCAGCCCCTCCTTTCGTGCGCACTGTTGAAGCCCATGGCTCTTATCTGTGAATCTGTCTAAATAGCAGCTGGGGAACGTCACAGCCTGGCTGGGCTGCGGGAGACACCCCCCCCTTTTATGGACCGTCGAGAGAAACCCAATGTGGAGTGGTTAATAAATGTTAGGAAAAAATGGGAAGTATTCCGAAAATAATATTCAGAGAAAAAGTATTCCAAGTATCTTCCAAGTATTTCCCGAGTATTTCCCAAAATGAGTATAATCCGAATTAGTATATTCCAAGAGTTTCTTCTGTATTATTCTTCTGTTTTATTCCAGGAGTTTCTTCTGTCTTGTTCTAATAAATCTTCTGGGTTTCTAAAGTGCGTTCCTCTCTATCTCCTTGGGGTGGTCTTCAGTCCTGGGTCCTCTCGTCTCGTCGTCCGGGGGTTGTACTCGTCTATTTCACCCAGTTGTTATCTTTTATACGAGAGTCCGGTCTACTATTTTTTCTATCCCCTTGTCGCATGAGCAGTCGCCTCTTGCCCCGGTCACTGTCCTCAGATCACCTGGGTTCTACCTTACTATTTTTTCATAACATACAAAAAATGCTGACTATTATGGAAAGACCCCTGCTTAGGCTCTTGGATACTTTCCACTTTTCTTCTGGACCTCTGGGTACTTTCCACTTGGGGGTGTGTTCGCTACTTTGAGTAGAACCACCTGGCGCTCTGTCAGTGATGCCGCCATCCAGTGTTTACTAAAATGAACTACAACCGTTCGTGACTTAGAGCTTCAGTGCTCTCCTAGGCCTATACTAGGCATATGATATACTTGCCACTATGGACCCAATGGTTACCGGTTACTAAGGTTACCGGTTATAGCAACAGATACTCAATAATTACACATACCATCAACAGACTGTGGTCTATACTTATGGTAATACCCTCGTAATGACTCCCTTAAGTTTCTTAATAGTTATTTCAGTCAACATCTCTTGCCATTTCATTATACAGAATATAATAACCATGACTATGAATAAAAAGAATCATAACAATGTTAAACATGCTCATGGATAAAAGACAACACAATATAAAAGACATCATAACACAATATGATTTTGATATAATCGATAATCATTAGCCCATAACACATCACCTTCTTGACTTATGATAAACAACACGAAACATCATCATGATTATATACATAGATTATAATTATCCCACTTCACCCTTACTTTACCCATCATCACATGGTTTTTCGGACACCGGTGAATCAACCCTACTTGACAGTGTGTGCATGGAGTGTGTGGCTGTGCTTCTGTGATGTGTGTGCCTGTGGGTGCATGCATGGATGGAGAGTGTGTGTTTGTGTGTGTGCGTGTGTGAGTCATGAGTAGGTTGCCAGCCATGTAACTGTGAGACGGTTCATGGGCTGAACGTAAGATAACTCGAGTGTGTGCTGGCAGGCGAAAGCTTTGGTTTCTAGAAGCTTCACCAGCTGCAGTGGAACCGTGTGTGTGTGTGTGCGTGCGTGCGTGCGTGCGCGTGCGTGCGCGTGCGTGCGTGCGTGCGCGCGCGCATGTGTGTGTGATACCGTCAGCTTTCGAACCAAAACTGTCCCTTGAGTTTCACTGCAGTGTGTCCACTGGGCCGTCTGCTTGTCTACATTTTGTGTGTTTTTAGTCAACTACCGCAGCTAGACGCACTCGACAGTATACAAACTATTCACAAACAGTACATTACACCCCTCTCTCTCTCTCTCTCTCCCACCCTCCCCTCCTTCCTCCCCTCCTCCCAGGTGGCATTCAGGTAGCTGACCCAGTACTCCCCCATTACTCCTTCTCTCACAGCCGGAGTCCTCTCTGTTCTGTGCTCCGACTGGCATACAAATCCCATCCTCTCTCTCTCTCGCTCTCTCTCTCTCTCTCCCTTTCCCTCCCGCTCTGTGCGCATGTGCTGAGTGAGTGGGCGGAGCCGAGCGTGGTGAGTGAGCATCTGGAGCCGTGCCTGGAGCGAATGTTCTTTCTCTCTAACTTTTCTTTCTTTCTTTATATGATATGCTTTATTCTTAGTGCTTTATATTTTGTGTTTGTGGTTTAATAGTGCTGTGTAGTGTATAGCGTGTTTGTAGTGGATCAGGATGTCTCCTTCCAGCGTGGTGCTGGGAGCATGGCGGTCCCAGGTGTTACTCACCCGGCGTCATGCTGTTAAAGTAGCATCAACGGCCAGTGTGGAGCAGTGTAGTCTGCTGGTAGGAGAGATCGTGGGTCATGGCAATAAAGTGTCAGCCGCCAGCATGAATAGTGTGGTCGTTCTGTTTTTTAAAACATTTGAAATGGCAAATGCCGTAGTTGAGAAGGGAGTCGTGATTGACGGTGTGTTCACCCCTGCCCTCCCTCTGTCGACCCCTTCGAAAAAAGTCAGCTTGGCAAATGTACCGCCATTTATTAAAAACGAAGTGTTGGAACAAGCACTCTCACGTCACGGCAAACTAGTTTCGCCGATCAAAATGATCCCAATGTCCAGTAAATCTCCCCTCTTAAAACATGTCGTGTCTTTTAGGCGATTTGTGTATGTCGTGTTAACCCTCCTATTGTGTTCATTTCTCCCCCCTTACTTTGGTGTTCCCGGTCAAATTTGACCGGTCTGTTTTAACTGCTGTTACATTAACACAAAAATCATTCATCATCACCAAATTGTATTTTTAAGCTGTAAACAATGTCTCAAACTAGTGGTTAACATGAATAACTGCAGTGAATATACAAAAAATACACTGAAAATGTATTCCAAAATTAACATTTATTGTAAAAAGAGAGAAAACAGAGACCAAATTCACAGAACATCAGAACAGAAGTTCAGGCTTGTTCTTTCTCACTGTCCCCACCATGGTGAGCTTCGTTTCAGCAGCTCCTGACCAAGCGCATATGACGTGAAAAAGTTATCACATGTGATATTATGCCCCTTGAGACCGGCTGTCATGTCCAGCACAACACGCATGCCCTGGTTTTTTTCTGGCCTTCCATCAATAGGTTTCCCCGTGTAGACCTGCATATTCCAGGCATAGCTGCTCCTGGCATCACATGCTGCCCAGATCTTGATTCCATACTTGCCAGGTTTGCTTGGTATGTACTGCTTGAAGGGACAGCGACCTCTGAAAGGGACCAGGCGCTCGTCGACTCGTCGTTCTATTCGTCTCGTAAATATGAATGCTTGAAAACAGCTCTATTCTTATCTTCAGGTACCACAGTATTGCTGCCTCTCCTTCAACAAATGTACTCTTTGTAAGTCGCTTTGGATAAAAGCGTCTGCCAAATGCCCTAAATGTAAATGTAAATGTACAATGTATGTGTATGTATTGTTGATTGAATGTTTAATGTTGCCCATGTTTGATGTGTGTTTGTGTTCAATTAAAAATAAATACATTACACACTGAAAATTTCCCGTCTACATTTTCACTGTGTACCTGTAGCATTTCATTCCATACACATTTTTGCTACACCGCCTGTCTTGGCACACAGCGTACTGGAGTAAGAGCCTAAAAATTGCGCCCAATATATGGCTTGCATATCACAACTGGTTTGGAACCAGTTGTCACGGCTGTGGTCATTCCCTCAGGTGAAAAAAAACAAACATGTAAAATTCTGGCAGCAGGGGTGCCAGAAAAAAAAAAATCAAATCACAGGAAAGTACTGTGAAACCAAAAAACATTTATAAACTAAAAAAGTGGTACTTTTTTCTTCAGTATATCTCTGCAATATTACATTAAATGCTGTTTTCTGCCAGTGATATCTTCTTCAATTAACTGAAATTAAATGCAAGACAGAAATTTTCACCAAAAAATACGTCATAATTATCTCAAGATAATTAATAATAAGATCAGTCCCGGCAATAATTACAACAACAAAAAACTGTAAATTTAAGATCACTTCCACTAAAAAAAAAAAGGTCATGTAATTTAACATTATAAAACTGTTGTTTAAACTTTTTCAAGGGTTTTATAATATTGCAGAGATATACTGTCGAAAGATTACCGCTTTTTTACAGTTTATCAATGTTTTTTGGTTTCGCAGTACTTTCCTGTTATTTAATGATTTTTTTCTGGCACCCCAGCTGCCAGATTCTTTCTGTTTTTTAACGATTTTTTTTTTTACAGTGTGCCCCAAAGAGTTCTTTGTAAAAATCCACCGCATGGCTCCTCATCTCGCCCGGACTGGTGGTCACTCTGCCTCCTGGAAGCTTAAGGCAGGTCATCTGCTTCCTCTGTGCCACTGATCTCTCCAGATTAAAAAAGAAAGAGCTCGGGGCATCCATGTCCTTGAGCTGGAGGAAACGAGTGTCAACCTGACAAGAGCACCATTGACTCTCTCTTGCAGGAAGGAGCTCAGTTCAAACCTCTTCTCCTGCAGCATCTGACCTGTAGTCGGGTCCGAGTTTCTACATATCCCCTCCTCAAGAGAGAGTCGTGAAAAATCGTGAAAAAACAGAAAAAATCTGGAAGCTGGGGTGCCAGAAAAAAATCATTAAGTAACAGGAAAGTACTGTGAAACCAAAAAACATTGATAAACTAAAAAAGCGGTAATCTTTCTACAGTATATCTCTGCAATATTACATTATAAAACCCTTGAAAAAGTTTAAACAACGGTTTTATATTGTTAAATTACATGACCTTTTTTCTATTTTTAGTGGAAGTCATCTTAAAAACCAGTTGTGATATGCAAGCTGTTGTGGGGCGCTCCTCTCCCGAGCCTACCACGTCACCGCAGGCGAGTCGGGATCTCAGCACGACCGCTGACGGAAACACCCGAGCGAGTGGGACGCGCTCAGGCGTAACAAGGCGCAGCCTCGCCAGGTGCAGACAATTACGATCAGGACACAGCGGCTATTTAAGCCAGTCATAAACAAGACACGTTGCTAGAACGTACTAGAACACGTTCCCTGTGTTCGCCTTCCTGACTCGCGCGTATTCCTCGTCTCCGCGTTACCCTGTGTCTCCACGTCTCCTCACTCCAGTGACCCCCGCTACGGACCCCTACTCTCCTCGGACCCTCTCCTCGCTCCAGTGACTCCCTCTCCGGACCCCTCCTCTCCTCGGACCCTCTCCACGCTCCTATCCCCTGGATTCCCCTTTTTCCTCGCAGACGGATCCCCGACAGACCCCCCTGACTACCGGACTACCCTGACCACCGGACTACCCTGACTCTCCCCAAACCCTCCGTTAGGTATTTTGGTTTTCGTGATAGATTAGTGTTAGATTTATTTATTTATCTAGTGAATTATTTATTTTTATATAGTTATATATATAGATATATTCATTATTTATATATATATTATATTAGCTATAGAGATAGACTCATTACTAGTATAGTTATTATTATTAGATATATATTTATATATAGGTATTTTATACCTACTAGCTACGTTCCCTGTGAATATAATAAATACCCGTGGAACATAATACTTGTCTGTTCTCCATTGTTTACTCACTGACTCCTGATCGTGTCTGGGTCCTAACAGAACGTTCTAGCCATAATGAGTCAAGGTAAACAGGGGGGGACAGATGGAGACCAGGAGACTCAAGTTCTGGGAAAAGTTGTTAGGGATCATAGTATGCAACTTTCACAGCTCCATGTAGAACTCGACACTGCATTCAACCAGGTCACCGGGCAGATAGGCAGTATCGAGGTTCTTATTTCCACAAAATCATTCTGCACGGAGCATGCAGGTGGAGTGAAAGCGCGCGATATTGCTCACGAGGAGGCGGGCTGCTCACAGAATTGTGCAAAGAGTTGCGTGCGCACTTAGCTATAGATGTTAGCTTGCTAGCTGGTTGCAACAATCTAGCTACTGTGTCTCCTGTTACTTAGTAGCCTACCACCTCACAGCTGGTTATCAAGTGAGATACTGAAGTCTACTAGTTAGGCTACCTAATAGATGACCGGTTGAAAATAGATGTCTTGCTAGTTAAGGTATGGCTTAGCTAGCTAGCATGACAGCTAGCTTTCAAGCATGATCTAGGCTTCAGTGACTAACTCCCTTGCCAGTTATTGCCAGCTGCTACACAGCTGTGTGTACAACTTGTACTAAGCAACAGGTGGCACACTTGCTAGATTGTTGCAACCAGCTAACCTTATGAGTGTTGTCACAAGGTGTATGCCTCCATCTTTGGTCAGCACCGGTACACTGTAATTGGAGATGATGCAGCAGCAGTGTTGTTCAATGAGGTTTGCATGTGTGCATGCATTTCTCCATCAACACTATCGTGCCATATCACCATTATCCTATCTCCACAACAGGACCTCTATGGCCATTTTGGTGGCCCAAAGAATCTTGTAAGACATCAAATATAGAAGGCTATGGTTTGTATATTGTAGGCAGATGAGATTTTAGCCATTTGACTGGAGGAGCAGTTAGGTAAAAGATATGTTTAAGTCTGCTAAAGTGCAGTCATTAACTTTTTCTAAGGTCATGACAATACCAACACTTTTACTGTATATCATGGAAATAAATTGTCAATTTAAGCAAAATAATAGAAAACTTTCTTCTTAGTCTTCATCTTTGCTTTTAACAGTTTTTAATCAATTATCAACCACACTTACGAGTATTTATGAAGCCATTTTTCTTTAAAATGAAAATAAATACAGTATCTAAATATACAGCTGGCTTTGATAAGGTAAAATTCTGTATTTTAACAGTAATTGTTTGTGAAAATTGTATTAATAATTGTAAAAAAGGGAAATTTTAGTGTAATTTTTATTTACATTTTTTTCCCTGTAATTTTAAAATGAGATAAATATATTTACAGTTTATCCTTGTAATTTTCCTCAGTATTTCCAGCAATTCAGAAATCCAAAAAAAATTTACAGAAAAAGTACTGTAAAATAACAGGTTTTTATTCAATTCAATTCAATTTTATTTGTATAGCCCTTAATCACAAGACAGTCTCAAAGGGCTTTACAGGCCAGATTGTTATGGGCCAAACGTGATTCATGACACCCCCCTAGCCCAAGCCCCCCTAAGGGCAAGAAACGACTCCCTTAATTAACAAGGAAGAAATCTCGAGGAGGAACCTCAGAGTGGGGGATCCCTCCTTCCAGGGATGGTTCAGAGTGCAATGGGTGTCATACGGGCATTTAAAAACAGGGGTAACAAAGCATGACAAAATGCAAATGACAGAGTGCAAATAACAAAGTACAAATAGTAAATGAAATAGTAATAATGTGATGGGGTGCTGGCTGGAGAGCAAGCTGGTAGCCGGCAGGTGAGGTGGCCAGGTATCCAGTCACGATCACAGCAGCACTCTAGATAATGGAGACAACATGAGGGTTAGATGGAGCACAGTAAGCAGGAAACATACAAGTATCCTCAGACCTAGTACCCATCGGCAGCTAGGGTAGGCTAGTGCTAACGGTATTGATTTAGCTGTAAATTAGAGCTGAGGGGCACTCCTAGCAGCCAAAGGCGAGGGTAAATAGGTGGGTTTTTAGTCTCGCCTTAAATATATCAGCAGAGTCAGCCTCCCTGATTACAGGTGGCAGACTGTTCCACAGATAGGGTGCTCGATAAGAGAACGCCCTGTTTCCTGCTGATTTTTTATTTACTTTTGGAATTGATAAAAGGCCAGCTCCTGAGGACCGGAGCGGCCGAGAAGGACAATAGGGAACAATAAGGTCCTTCAGGTACGATGGTGCGGACCCATGCAGGGTCTTGTAGGTAAGAAGTAGCACCTTAAAATCTGATCTGGCATTTATTGGGAGCCAGTGGAGGGAAGTGAGAATAGGAGTAATGTGGTCAAACTTCCTAGTTCTCGTTAAAAGTCTAGCAGCAGCGTTCTGTACGAGCTGGAGGCTTTTTGTAGTAGAGCTCGGTAGGCCAGAGAACAGTGCATTACAGTAATCCAGTCTGGATGATATAAATGCATGGATGAGTGTCTCTGCGTCCGCAGCGGATAGCATTGGTCTGATCTTGGCAATGTTTCTAAGATGAAAGAAAGCAGTTCTGGTGATACTTTTGACATGCTGATCGAAAGAAAGCGTAGGATCAAGCAGAACACCAAGATTCTTGACGCAGGAGCTTTGGGCAATAGTGGATCCCTCAAGGCAGAGTGTGACGTCATCAAGTTGTGATTGTTTATGCTTCGGGCCGAAGATAATCATCTCAGTTTTCCCCGTGTTAAGCTGCAAGTAATTTTGGGACATCCATCTTTTGATTGCAGCGAGGCAGGATTCAACCTTTTGGATCTGTTGGAGCCGGGGGGAGTCTTTTGATCCAATGGGAATGTAGATTTGGGTGTCGTCCGCATAGCAGTGAAAGCTAATGCCAAAGCTGCGAATAATATCGCCAAGAGGGAGCATGTAGATTGCAAAGAGCAGTGGACCAAGGACCGACCCCTGGGGAACACCAAAGCTTAAGTTGCAATGCTTCGATTTTGATCCTTTGCAGACAACAAATTGTGTTCTGTCTGAGAGGTAGGATCTAAACCAGTGAAGAGCAGTGCCTTTGATGCCGACGTAGTGTTCGAGACGCTCAAGGAGGATGCGATGGTCAATTGTGTCAAAAGCGGCGCTGAGGTCAAGCAACACCATCAGGGAGCTTGCATTGCTGTCCATGCTAAGGAGGAGATCGTTTACCACTCTGGTCACAGCGGTTTCAGTAGAGTATAGGCTCCTGAAACCAGACTGAAATGGTTCAAATAAGTTGTTTGCCGTCAGATGATTGATGATTTGGCTAGCTACAATTTTTTCCAATACTTTAGAGAGGAAAGGAAGGTTAGAGATGGGCCGATAGCTGCTGAGAGCTTCGGGGTCGAGGCCAGGCTTCTTGAGTAGAGGTTTTACCACAGCACACTTAAAGCTAGAGGGAACTGAGCCTGTCGACAATGATAGGTTCATGATGTTGAGCATAGCCGTTCCAACCGTTGGGAAAAGTTCTTTTAGAACCTTGGTAGGGACAGGGTCGAGCAAACAGGTAGTCTGTTTAGATGCCTGTATTAGCTTGTCAAGCTCATCCAACGAGATTGTGCTAAACTGCTGGAAAGTAGCTTCAGGGAGAATGCGTGGCACCGCACCTGACGAATGTTCAGGATGAGTGGCGAGAGACGCATCAATGTCTTTCCTAATTGATTCGATCTTGTGATCAAAGAACTCCAGGAAGTTGCTCGCTGAGAGGGAGGAGTCCAAGTTGTGAGGTTGTTTTTGCGTCAGCTCTTTTACAGTGTCAAAGAGGAACTTCGGGTTGTTCTTGTTTAAGTTGATGACACTGGAGAAGTAGGCATTTCTGGAGTTGGTTAGCGCAGTTTTGTAGCTAAGCAGGCTGTCGTGCCATGCAAGGTGGAAGACTTCAAGTTTAGTCGAGCGCCACTTGCGTTCAAGTTTTCTGCAGTCGCGTTTGAGGGTACGCGTGTCTTCGTTGAACCATGGTGCTGGTCTTTTTGCTTTCCGCTTTTTAACTACAAGAGGAGCAACAAAGTCGATGGCTGCGGATAAAGCGGTGTTAAACTCATTGGTGAGACAATCCACTGAACCCCTGAAGTCAGCAAAAGGAGCAAGTAACAGGGGTAACTTATCTGCCATGGCTGTGGAGGTGTCAGGGGTGATACGACGGCAGCTATAGGTAGCCTGGCGGTCGTCCCTTGGGCAAGATACAACCACCTGGAAAGTGAGCAGACAGTGATCGGAGAGAGCTGAAGTATAAGGAGAGACACTTAAATCTGTAACTTCAACTCCACGAGTCAGGACAAGGTCCAATGTGTTTCCACCGGTGTGGGTAGGTAGCTGAACATGCTGTGTGAATCCAAATGTGTCTATAATGGACAGAAAAGCTTTCGCAAGAGAGTCACATGGGTTATTCACATGGATGTTGAAATCCCCCATAAGCAGAACATTGTCAGAGTAGGTTGCAAGATCAGCCACAAACTCAGAGAACTCATCCACAAAGATTGAATAAGGGCCCGGAGGGCGGTAGACTACAGCCAAGAAAAAGGAGTCTGCAATGCCGTGATCTCTCTGCCTAATGCGAGCTGAGGAGCTAAAAGCAAGAACTTCAAAAGATGAGAACGTGTAACTGCTCTTTGGTCTTAGGACCAGCTTCGAGCTAGAGATCTGCGCCACTCCACCACCTTTCCTAGATTCACGTGATAGTTGTGAGTTCACATAATTTGGTGGAGTAGCTTCATTTAGGGGCAGATACACTTCTGGTTTTAACCAGGTCTCACACAGGCCCAGGAAATCTAACCTATGCTCAACAATTAGATCCTGGACCAAGAGCGCTTTAGTTGAAAGCGATCTGATATTCATAAAACCTATTTTGGCCTCCTCCTGTTTATTGTTAGAATCAGAGGGAGTTTGGTTACTGCTCAGCTCTGAGGAGGAGGAGATTGGGGAAATAACAATGACATTTTCACTGAGTGGCAGTTGCCTTCGCCTGCGGGCTTTACGCCTCTGGACAGTGCGGGGCAGTGACACAACACTAATGGCAATAGGTAAACTATAAACCTCCAGTTGACAGACGCTGCTGTGGCCTGAGCTAGGAGGCGCCTCAGTGTCTGCATTACAAGCTACATCACCCACCCCAACTAGCTTAGTTAACCCACTCAGTGTTCTAGACTCTGCAACGCTGACTATTGTGTTGCTAGCAGGCTCGCTAATCACCTGCATCCCAGCGTGCTGTAGGTGGATCTGTCACGCCTGACTAAGGCAACTATCTATGTTTGCCGACAAAATTGAGGCGCCTAACCCAGTGGGGTGCAGGCCGTCTCTCATCAGCACGCCAGGGCGGTCCCACATGGAGGGCCAGTTATCCACAAAACCTAGGCCCTGCTCTAAACTATAGCGAGCCAGCCAACGGTTTAGGGACATTAATCTACTATACTGCTCATCATTACCCCTAACAGGTAGAGGGCCAGAGAGAATTAATCGATGCCGACACATCTTTCTTGCGAAGTCACACAGCCTAACTATGTTGCTTTTTGTGACTTCAGATTGTCTCATCCTAACATCGTTTGTGCCGACATGAATTACAATGTTGTTAAAACTAGTGTCGGTGGTGGGTGCGTCTAGTCTAACTCCGTAACTGTCCTTACCGCATGCCAGCAACCTAAGATTAGCTTCTATGTCGGGAGCCCTGGCCCCAGGTAAGCAAATCACGTTGGCTGGCGCGTGTAATCTAACTTTGCGCGTAATAGAGTCGCCTATGACTAGCGATTTCCCCCCCGAAAGAGACTTGCGAGGAGGGTTGCCTGCCTTCGCGAGTGGGGCTGCCGACAGGGAGCCCTGAGCTAAGCTAACGCTAACACTAGCACTACGAGGCCGCCTGGCGGGCCCCCTCTCTACTCTCTCAGGTGTATCTGCCTTTTCTATGGGCGCTGACTTTTCCTCCTCTAGCTGACAGATACGTTTCTCTAAGAGAGCTATCTTCTCTACGAGGGAAGCACAGGAACAAGAGCAACA
This sequence comes from Coryphaenoides rupestris, assembly GCA_002895965.2. NCBI lineage: Eukaryota > Metazoa > Chordata > Actinopteri > Gadiformes > Macrouridae > Coryphaenoides > Coryphaenoides rupestris. The sequence goes on from PIJE02002691.1 coordinate 26,384, forward strand.
GTCCATGCTTACCGTGATTATTGCAGAGAAGGCAGCTCCAACGTGATGATACAGTTATAATACAAGTCGCGATATAAACACAGCAACGATCAATTTGTCAATACAGAACGCTTAAGTAACTATCGGATTATATAAACAGTAGAAGTGCGAGGATAAAGTAATAGATAAATATAGGTAATAAATAAAGATACAATTTTGCGGATGCACCCGCGTAGCCTAACCAAGCGTCACCGGCGTCACAGCAGCGTCTGAAACAGAAGACTCAGAGGAAGCGTTAGGGGGCGATCGTGATACCGTTTTACAGTGCAGAATGTTGCAGTATGGAGTGCCGTGAGGAGCTACTGGAGGGGCTACCTCAGCTCAGCCAGGGAGAGAAAGCTGCCATGGATTGCGCATTAACACTGGAGGAGCTGACTGCTGCTGTCAACCAGATGGCATCAGGACGGGCACCAGGGATTGTTGGTCTCTCTATTGACTTTTATAAACACTTTTGGAATACCCTTGGACCTGATTTATATAGTGTGTTGCTGGAGTGCTTCAGAACAGGATCTCTTCCTGTCTCCTGTCAGAGAGCAGTGCTTTCTTTGCTGCCCAAGAAAGGAGATCTTGCATGACTCAAGAACTGGAGGCCAGTTGCCCTTCTATGCACAGACTACAAGGTTCTCTCTAGAGCCTCATCAAATAGACAAACGTGTGTTGGAAATCATTGTACAGCCAGACCAAACATATTGTGTACCTGATCAGACAATCATGGACAATATTTTTTTGATTCGAGATATTATTGATGCCAGCAAATCTGTAAATGTTGATTTTGGAATTGTTTCTTTCGATCAGGAGAAAGCTTTTGATAGGGTGGACCACTCTTATTTGTTTTCTGCACTTTGGTGATGGTTTTCTGTCTTGGATTGGTTTTTTGTCCAGTGGTGCTCAATGTATGGTGAAGATGGGGGCAGGGTTGAGTTGGCCAATCCCTTTACGGCGAGGGATAAGGCAGGGTTGTCCGATCTCAGGCCAACTGTATAGCCTAGCTATTGAGCCATTACTGTGCAGGTTGAGAGATCGGCTCAGTGGTCTCTCACTGCCTGGGTCCTCCAACACAGACCATCTTCTCACCGTTTCTGCTTATGCAGATGATGTTCACGTTTTTTGTCTCCAGCCAGGGGGACGTTCAATGTCTGCCGGATACCCTGTCCCTGTACGAAAAAGCGACATCTGCACGGGTGAACTGGGCAAAGAGTGAGGCTTTGTTGGTTGGGCAGTGGAGGGAACAGACAGTGCCCAGCCTGCCTGGAGGACTTGAGTGGGGGAACGAGGGGCTGAACATCTTGGGAGTCTTTCTGGGCACTGAGGGCTTTCAGATAAAGAACAGGGAGGGAGTTAAGGAGAAAGTGTGCGCGCGGTTGTCTCAATGGAAATGGTTGCTACCCAAGTTGTCGTATAGGGGAAGAGTTCTGGTTGCCAATAGACTCATTGCACTGACGCCACCAAGAGGCCTGATAGAGGATGTCCAGAGAGCCATCGTGGACTTTTTCTGGTCTGGCCGGCACTGGGTACGGGCAACAGCCCTCTACCTACCCGTGGCTGAAGGGGGGCAAGGACTAATTGACATCCGGTCAAAAATTGCTTCCTTCAGATTCCAGACTACGCAAAGACTGCTGTACGGTTGTGGCCCAAGCTGGTTGGATACAGCTTGTCTGCTGCTGAGGAGAGTGGGATGGCTGGACTATGACAAACAGCTTTTTCTGCTACAACCTACATATTTGGATTTCACTGGATTAACACCTTTTTACAGTTCTGTACTGCAGGCATGGCAGGTTTTTAAGATTACACGTGTCGCAAATGAGACTCCGGGAATGTGGTTGTTTGAGGAACCTTTGTTTTTTAACAACTATACAAAGACTCACACACTGCAGTCTGCCAGCCTGCGAACCAAACTCAGGGAAGCTGGCTGCACCAAACTGGGCCATATGATGAAGGTGACGAGAACATCTGTGGACGCCCAGAGAAAGAACAGCAACATCACCTCTATCAGGCTGTTCAACAGAGTGGTGGAGGAAGTCTGTGCTGCCCTGCCACAACCCCTGAGAACATTTGCCAAAAACAGTTCTCTGTGCGACCAGTGGAGTGAAGGTTGTGAATACAGTTTCCCCTCTCTGACTATCACCACAGTTGTGGGGGAATGGCAGGAAGGAGGTGGTCAGCTACTGTCTTTTACGACCCCCCACCTCGACAATTTGCAGGCTGCGGGGGAAACAACAATTGATCAGAGTTGCGTTAAAGTTCTGAATCTACGTCCTTTGGCAGGGATGAAGGAGTCGAGGTGGACTGGTTTTTTGGTCCAGACATTTCCCCAAAAGGCAGCTGGCGGACCCTGTACAAGTTGCCTGTTGAAAAGCGGACAGCAGACCTCCAGCACGGAGCTATAGCTACAAACAGATACAGAGCGCACCTGGATCCAGCGGTGGGGGAGGAGTGTCTTTTCTGTTCTCAGAATGAGACCCTGGTACATCTATTTGTTCAGTGTCCTCGGCTGTCAGCACTGTTTGAGCTTCTAAAAAGGTGGTTTCAGGGTTTCGGGGAGGTGTTTTCTTTTGGTTTGTTTATTTTTGGCCGAAAATACAGTGCTAAGAAAAAGACTGTAGTAAATAAAAAGTTCATTGATGAACTTTTTATCTGGCTCAGCCAAGTTGGCCATCTGGCTGACACGCAGGAACCGGGCTCAATGTGCCGGCAGTGTGAAGCCGGTGCCGGTTCTGGAGGGACTGCTGAAGGCCCGACTGAGGGTCGAATTCGCTTATTTTAAAATGATGTACAATATGCAGTCCTTCAGTCACATATGGGCTTATGGAGGGGTTTTGTGCTCTGGGGGGGGAGGTGAACTTATTGCAAATATGTGATCAGAGAACACATTTTTGTGTTTTGTTGACAGGATTTATTTTTTTCTTTTAGGAAAGGTGATAGTGACCTGTCTTTTTGTGGAATAAAGGGATTTTGAAAACCAAAACCTCACCTCACCTCACCTCACCTCTCCTCTCCTCTCCTCTCCTCATCTCACCAGGACGACAACTGGGGGGAGACGACCACGGCGGTGACCGGCACCTCGGAGCTCAGCCTGTCCCAGGAGGAGGTGGTCGGCCTGGGCAAGAGCCCCGAGGACCGGGCGCGGAGCTGTCGCTGCTACCTGCCCCTGGCGCTGGGCCTGCTGGTGGGCCTGCTGGTGCTGGCCACGCCCCTGGCCTTCCTGCTGCTGCCGGTGGCGCTGTGGGCCGACCGGCTGCAGGCGTGCGGGGCGGCGTGCGAGGGGCTTTTCCTGTCCATCTCCTTCAAGCTGCTGATCCTGTTGGTGGCCGTGTGGGCGCTGTTCCTGCGGCCTGCACGCGCCGGCCTGCCCCGCGTGTGCGCGTACCGAGGCTTCCTAGCCACACTCACGCTGCTGCTCACCATGTCCTACTGGCTGTTCTACGGCGTTCGCATCCTGGACCCGCAGGTGTGTGTGCATGCATGTGTGTGTGTTTGTGTGTGCGCGCACATGTTTTGCAGACATAAAACTATGAATATTTGCATGTGTACACTTTTGCGTACATAAACTTCCTTTGGCAATTCTTGTGTGTCCTGCACCCACAGCTTGTCTTGGCATGGAATTGTGTTCACGTTGTGTTGTGTTCACGTTGTGTTGTGTTGTGTTCACGTTGTGTTGTGTTGTGTTCACGTTGTGTTGTGTTGTGTTCACGTTGTGTTGTGTTCACGTTGTGTTGTGTTCACGTTGTGTTGTGTTCACGTTGTGTTGTGTTCACGTTGTGTTGTGTTGTGTTCATGTTGTGTTGTGTTCATGTTGTGTTGTGTTCACTTTGTGTTGCATTCACATCGTGTTGTGTTCACGTTGCTGCCCGCGTGCTGCCCCCTGGTGGTGGTGGGCAGGACGAGGACTACCGCGGCATCGCCCAGTTCGCCGTGTCCCTGGTGGACTCCCTGCTGTTCGTCCACTACCTGGCCGTGGTGGTGCTGGAGCTGCGGCAGCTGCAGCCCTGCTTCAGTGTCTGTGTCATGCGCTCCACCGATGGGGAGACGAGGCACTACAACCTTGGCAGACTCAGGTAGCCGCGAGCGCACCACACAAACAAACCCTTTTAGAAGTATAAATATTTATAAATATATTTATTATATGTCTGTTTTACTTCTGCTTTTGATCCGGAGATTGTGTATCCAGACCAGCGGTCCGTAAATTTCCGTATCCGAACCGGATGCTTTGACTTTGTTGTTGTTTTTGTCGGTGCGCAAAATTTTCGTTTGTATCTCATACAAAAAATTGCCATATAATAAAACACTTATTAGCCTCCCTTGCACGGTTAATAAGTAGTTAATATTAGAGCATGGGCAATATATCAATATTCAGTATCGGGATATCAGGAGACGAGATGGTGTCTTAGATTTTGGAGATTGCCATTTATTTGGCATAAGTGTTGTCTTTCTATGACTTTATTTTTGTAATCCTCGTCCTTTTTTAACATTGTTATAGAGATATTAAATTAACAATATCGGGATACAATATCTTGGCCATATTGGCCAGCCCTAGTGTATATAATGTTTTATAATATATATGTATTACCATATTGCTTTCACCCAAAGTGACAGTGACACATCATTAAGCAACATTTTAATTAATCTGAGAAGTTATTTTATTGACTCGATCCCGGTTGCAAAAGAATGTAGCCAAGGCTAGGTTTCATAGGCTACTTTATTTTCACGTTCTGAGACATTTTCACACTCGGGACCTTGGTGACCAAGTGAACACATCTAATACTGTCTGTAGTGTGGACGTTTGGTGCCTTGCTCAGAGGCACTGTCTCCAGCCAATCAGAGGCCAGGGGCAGATCACTCATACATGACATCCTGAACCAAGGTTCACGCACTGTATGACACACACACACAAACGTGACACAGTATCACAGACATTGCATTCTGCATCGGTGAAGTATGCATGTAATTGGATGCCCATTGCCCAGAGGTGGTGGGGGGGGGGCTATGGGGGGGATGACAGTGAGTCATTTAGTAGCTCATCATCCTCCTCCTCCTCCTCCTCCTCCGTGTCCAGTGTGTTCTGGGCGGCCTGTTCTAGGAACCTGAGACCGGCACAGGCAGACCCCCCCCGTATGTCCCATGGCTGGCTGGCTGGCTGGGCTCTCTGGCTGGCTGACTGACTGTCTGGCTGGCTGACTGACTGGCAGGCTGGCTTGCTTACTTACTGCACTGCAGCCTCTGCCAAGTGGCCGGAGTTCGGTTTCGGTGAGCGGACCGGGAGACAATTGAGGCTGTTTTGGATGTGCCGTCGTCGGTCTATTGTGTGGTTATCAGATGTCCCACTAACACAGGAATGCGATGAGAGGGGGGGGGCGTGGTTTATACAGGCTACTCCTCGCTGAGGGTGGAGACACACCTGTACACCTGCTGACATTTGCCTGTGTTTTTATTGGTTTTATTTGTTTGTTTAAGAAAACAAACAAATAAAACCAAGGTCGCTAGGTCGGTGGACTGAACAGGCGTTTAAAGGGATTCACTTCAAGGAACAATTCCAATCTAATCATCCATGAAAATGTATTTGGCTTTAATTTGTACTCTTTTATTAAAACTAATCTTATCTCCATCTTTCATCTTTCATTTCCCTTTTCCTCTCTTGCTTTCTAACCTTTGGTCCCTCCCTTTATTTTGTATTCCCCTTTCTCTCTCTCTCTATCTCTATCTTTCCCTTTATCCCACTCTCTCCCTCCCTCCCTCCTTCCTTCCCTCTCCCCCTCTTCCCCTCCCTCCCTCCCAGTATCCAGAGAACAGCTCTGTCTCTGCTGGAGTTCTACTACAGGGACTTCCCGCTCCACAACCCGGCCCTCCTCTCCGCCTCCAAGCAGCGCACCGACAAGCAGCTGGCTGGACTGAAGGTGTACAATGTCGACGGTCCGTCCCAGCACTTAACTCACCTCAATAATTCTGCTTTTCCACTGCATGGTTCCAGCTCAAGTTGACTCTTGTCGGCCCCTGGTACCACCTCCGTCGAGGTTCCAAGTGAGCTGAGGCGATAAGATAAGATAAGATAGAACTTTATTAATGCCGAAGGAAATTCTTGTGCCAGAGGTTTCTCAAAAAAAACAACAACATAAGAATAAAAACAATAGAATAATGCAAGTAATAAAAGCGTATAAGGCGTAAATGCTAACATCAGTGCCTAACAGAATAACAATACCAAAATGTGAGGTGAAAACACTGCAGACGACTGATTGGTCAGAGTTATCTGTCACTGTGCCATCATTGTGCGAGACGGCGACAGCTTGCACACGCCCGCCATTTTGAAATAGCCAAGCTAGTGTAGCAGGCGCAATTTTATCTTTGAATTGCAGGAGAAATGGTGCCCCGCAAACCCCCCGCCGGGGTCCGGTGAGGACGTGCAGACGCTCTCTCTCTCTTTGGTTGTGGACAAACGTCGCTATGACAACACATGTCGCTATGTAATTTAGATAATTCTTTGGAGAAGGAGAAGTCAAGGAGTCGATGGCAAATTGCAAAGACTTTTATTACAACTTGCTGCAGTTATAACAAAAGGAGGCTGGTCAGCTGAATAGTCTTCAGATCTCAACTCAAATCGATCTTTTTATGGTCTTCCTTTGGTTATCTCAACACGCCCCTTAACACATGTACACACCCCTCATTCTGTTAACACACGTGATTGTGACCCCCTGGCTCCTTCTGCTGGGGGCCCCTCAAATTGTCCTTGAATAGTTATTAAATCAAATTACCTTAAATAAGCTTTATCTATATTAGCACTTCTTTATACAGCATGTAGTCTAAAGTGTTTTTTATAAAGAAAGATTAAACCAGCATATACAAAAATGAAAACAGAAATGATGAATAGACTTTGCAGACTTAAACACTACAATACAAATATTATGATATTACAATTATAAACAACTTAACAAACTGGAAATTCAAAGTTAGTAATAAGACATCAATGATAATAAGTAAAATTATTAACACTAACTTAATAAGAAACACAAATAGATGTGTAAAAACCTATGATTAAGATTTAAGAACCAGGGTAGGTGTGTTAGTGATTACGATCTTATATATCTTATGTCATCATGTATATATGAATGCTCGAAAACAGTTCTATTCGTCTTTTCATGTATCATAGCGATATACAGTATATATATTGTGGCAGACGGCCACTGAGGGGCCGATTAGGGAGGGTGGACAATGGTCGGGGGAACCGCAGTTCCCCAGTCGGCCCCCAGAGGGAGCCAAGGAAACCAGGAAGTGTAGAGAGGCAATCAGCCTCATGGGAAGTGGCTGCGCCTCGTTGGGGGAACTCGGCGGCGGCCAATCAGGGGCCTGGCTGCGGCCAATAAATGGGAGAGGACCTGGGTGGTGTAGAGAGTCGAGGAGAGAGAGAGGAGAGTTGGAAGTGGTGCCGTTGGAAGTGGTGCCGTTGGAAGTGGTGCCGTTGGAAGTGGTGCCGTTGGAAGTGGTGCCGTTGGAAGTGGTGGCGTTGGAAGCTGGAGCGGAAGGAAGTAGTGGACGTGGGAGAGGGAGAGGGAGAGGAAGAGGAAGAGGACTGCAACGACTAAGTGAGTTGAGGAAATACCCAAGTGGCTGTGTGCCCGAGACTTGGATTGTCTGAGAACCCTGCCGTGTGCTGAACCCCTGGACCGCCTGAGAACCCGCCCCGTGAACGAACCCCGCCTGGCTGACTACCCGACCCATCGCCGAACCCCGCTCTACCTGAGGACCCGTCTCCGTGTACCGACCCCTGCTAACGGACCACGACTACCCGCACGGACTAAAGGACTAACCCCTACAAGTACCCTGCACTTCCCCTTCCCCTGTATGTTAAATAAACCCGGTTTACCTTATATTCTGGTGTGGACAGTGGATGTATTATATTCAGTCGTGGTCACACTCCACCCCAATATAGGGAGTGTGCCACAATATATATTACTGGTTCCTTCAACAAATCTAGTACACTCTGTCCCCTGTCTCGAGAATCAGCTGTTGCGCTGCCTGTGCATTCAGATGGGGTTTACTCAGCTGTTGACTCTCTCATGACTGTTGTTTTTCCCTACCCCCTCTGCTTGGCCGTCACGTCATATCTACCATTTGTTTGGAGGAATGTTATCTTACAAGTCATAAATGTAACCGGGGCTTAGAGAGTCTTTCCACACTTAAGTTATTCATATAATGCATATTCTTACAAGATGGCGACTATGTTTTGTGGTAAAATTCTCCCATACCAGCTACATTGAGGCGGGGTACCAGAAGCTTGTAGAGTCATGTCGAGTGGATGCGAGCCCTCTGGGGCTCGTACCATGCAGTGGAAAAGCGGCCATAAGATATGAAGTATTATTGTTTGACTTGTTTCATTGCTTTCGATCACTATTTCAGTGCTCCTTGACTGATGTTTCGGTGTCTTTGTTAACCAGTTCATCATCACATCACACAAAGGGACAGCAATATATCACTGTGGTACATAAAGATAAGAATAGAGCAGGTTTCAAGCATTCATAGTTACAAGGTTAATAGAACGAGTTTCATAATTGCGAGGTTGCCTGCATAATAGCTGGGATAAGAACATATGATATATATACAGTATAACATATCATAATAGCTGGGATAAGAGCATACAATATGATATATATACAGTATAACATAATATGATATATATACAGTATAACATATAATAGCTGGGATAAGAACATATAATATGATATATATACAGTATAACATATCATAATAGCTGGGATAAGAGCATACAATATGATATATATACAGTATAACATATAATAGCTGGGATAAGAGCATACAATATGATATATATACAGTATAACATATAATAGCTGGGATAAGAGCAGACGTGCCATTCTGAGTGCATTACCAACATCTAAGAACATACAATATGATACACAATGCTAAACTTCCTCCTCTCATCATCAGCAGCATTTAAAAACTAGAAAAATTCCATGGAAATTTTAAGGGTGCCTGCTAAGCAAGCAATAACACACACACACACACACACACACACACACAGATATGTGTAGGAGAGGAGTAGAGAGATACACGTATGTACTTTGAAGTAATGTTTCATGAGCAATACCTAAAAATAAAATTGTACTTTTGTATTAGCAAGGTCATTACTAGGTGTTGATCTTAAATCAACAATTAGGTGTACATACACAAAGCACACACACAGCATAAACACAACATAAAATACATAGGCCTATACTCAAAAACACACACACACACACACACAGTATACAGACAAAAAAATAGATTGTGTGTTATATGAAATGACGGCCACGCCCCTTCTCACACGTGTGTGGGGGCGTGGCTATGGCGTCACCTCCATAGCCACGCCCCTTCTGTGTGCGCGACCAGGGGGCGTGGCTATGGCGTCACCGCCATTGGCACGACGAGGGGGCGTGGCTATGGCGGGGGCCTATACTGAAAAACACACACACACACACACACACACAGCATAAACGCCCCCTAAACACACGTGTGTGTGTGTCTCTGTGTTTGGCGAGGGGGCGTGGCCCCTTCTGTATGAGCGACGAGGGGGCGTGGCTATGGCGTCACCGCCATTGACACCATTTTGATTGCCGCCATTTTGGCGTCTATAAATATTACACCACCACACGCCATTACGCCAAACACAGACGCCATTTTGACACCATTTTGATTGGCACCATTTTGGCACAACATAAAACACAACATAAAATACATAGGCCTATACTCAAAAACACACACACACACACACAGCATAAACGCCCCCTAAACGGCATCACCGCCATAGCCACGCCCCTTCTGTGTGCGCGACGAGGGGGCGTGGCTTTGGCGTCACCGCCATTGGCGCGACGAGGGGTGTGTGTGTGTGTGCGTGTCCACACAACAAGCGGGACAAAACTGCTTAGTCATTGTTGTCATGTAATTTGATGAGCTGATTCGGTAGGGGCACCTGTCATTTCGAGGCTCATAAATCAAAAAGTATAAGTCCCTTTGTTTCCATAGTTACATATATGTGACCGTCACGAGTGTAGCTACATTTTGATGTATAGATTACGTATGTGGAGTTAATATTGTGGGCGGGATGGCAGTTTAAAAAATAGATTGTGTTTTTTTTTTTCGTCTGCTCCACGCTCTAACCTGACGTCACCCGCTCTGAACGGCGCAATACACACCCATGTTAAACTGTCTGAGGAGCTGAAAAATCAATTAAGTCTGAACTGTAATTGTGTCAAAAGTATGAATGTTATGAAAATTGTGAAATCATGTGTGAATTCATCCAAGTTTCCTGAACGTTTTAATGTTTGAATGGAGTTTCTACCTGAATGTATGACTGAATGGGAAGAGGTTGAATATGAGTGGTTTTGGACACATTTTGAACACTCACCCCCATTCATTTCAATGGGGCAAAAATGCTGTTAAATGTTGAATATTTCGGAAAGTAATAATGGTATGTACAAACAAAGTAGTAGCACTCGATTCCCGGTCAAGGCGCACGTTTTGATGTATTTTTTGCGTGTGTGCTGGCAACGCTGCGAGACTAGTAGCGCGCCGAAATAACGGCGGAAGAATAATAATAAAAAAAATAATAAAAAAGATAAGTATGATGGAGAGTAATAGTGTGCTTTGCATTGCAAAGGCACCCTAATAAACTGTGATCATACCTGTTATCGACAAGCGATATCGGTCTGCCCAACAGCACTCTGTCTCACGTGGTGGAGCAAGACCCTCACAGACCCTTGCAGACCCTCACAGATCCCCGCAGACCCTCACAGACCCTCACAGACCAGCTCACTCCTTTAAGCTTCCAGCAGCATCACATGTGCACGTTTTATCTTCATAAAAAAGGCTGCACATCCACCATGCACACGTGTGTGCAGGGGTGTAAAGTACTTGAGTAATTGTACTTCGTTACAATACTTAAGTACTGTTTTTGGGGATTTGTACTTTACTCCAGTATTATTAGGTTTGTATACTTGTACTTTTACTCAATTACATTTCAGAGAAAAAAATATATACTTTTTACTCCTTACATTTAAAATGCAGACCTACAAAGTACAAAGTACAAATCTCGCAGGTCCAACAATTTTAATTAGTATATTTGTTTCTCTGGCCGAACTAACGTTAACGTTATTAATCCTGCGGCCGCACTTTATTTAAAAACAGCCAATCAAATCCCCATCAATGGAAAATGAACCCGCCCATACCCATGCTGATTGGTCCTTGTGCAAGACTAGAAAGCGGGGATCTTTGATGAAACACCTGCTATCAGAAGAATAGACAGAGTGACAAGCTACAGAAGATGGCCACAAACGATAGTACGAGTGATGAAGAGGACGAAACGGTCGGCGTGGACGGACAAGACGAGCACCCATGGCCTTGCAATAAAAAAAAGTTTTTACTTTTACTTTTTAGTACTTAAGTACATTTAAAAGTAGAAACCTTTTGACTTTTACTCAAGTGTGTTTTTAGCCAGATACTCTGACTTTTACTTGAGTAAGATTTTGAGACGGTACCCATACTTTCACTTAAGTATAATTTCTGGGTACTTTTTACACCCCTGCGTGTGTGTAGCCATGCGTACGCACACACACACACACACACAGCCCTTAGATATGCAGCCACATCCTCGCCCGGCTACATAGCAGCTCTTTAGTCCAGTTAAAAGAGTTCAAGTTCCGCCTATAACCCCTGTTTTTACTATTCTGCCGGCCCTGATGGTGGATGAGGAGGAGGAGGTAGGGGGGAAGACAGGTGGTGGATTCTGGGAGATGGAATGTTGAGTGTTAGCGTAGCAGGCAGAACCTCCGCCCCCCCCCCGCCCCCCCTCCCTCCTGGACCAGGGTCCTCTTGAGGGGCTGTGGAATTTCAACCCCTTCAGTAATTCATCACAGTGTAGAGCGCACTCGGGCACGCGTCTCACACACACTCACGTGCACACACACACACACACACACAAACACACACACACACACACGCTCTCAGACACACACGCACACACACACACACATCTTTCTCTCTCTCTCTTTCTCTCTCTATCTCTCTTCACAGACGCACACACATACACACACACACACACACATACTGTCTCTCTTCTCTATCTCTCTTATGCACAAACACACACAGTCTCCATCTCTCCCTCCCCATCTCTTCACACACACATACCGTCTCTCTTAATCTATCTCCTTTATAGACACACCCATACACATACACATACATACACACACACAGCCTCCATCTCTCTTTGTCTCTCTCTCCCACAGTCTGTCTGTATGTCTCTCTCTCTCTTTCTCTCTCGCTCTCTCTTTCTCTGACACACACACACACACACACACACACTCCATCTCCCTCTTTCTCTCTCTCCCTCTCTATTGCTGGCTCTGCCCCTCCCTCCCCTCCCCCCTCCATAACGTACAGATGTAGGCCAGAGAACAGCTCATTATTAATACGACTGATATTTGTTGCTTATGTCTGCAAAACAAGGTCCCTGTCCACAGTCCCCTGGCACCGCAGCTGCTGTAGTAGACGCCTTAATGAGAATATAACCTAGCACTCATTTACCATCTACCTGCCTTCAGGAATATGGGCCAAATGATCTCTCTCTCTCTCACACACACACACGCTTTATCTTTCTCTATCTGCCTCTCTTGGCTCTCTCCCTCTCTTAAAGGAATCCCCCTCTCTCTCTCTCTCTCTCTCTCTCTATCTATCTTGCGCTCTCTCTATCACCCTCCCTTTTCGCAGTCCCTCTCTCTCCCTCTCCCTCTCTCTCTCTCTCTCTATCCCCACTCTCTCTCCTCCTCGCTCCCTTTCTCTTTGTCTCTCTCTCTGGCTCTCACATACACACTCTCTCTCTCGCTCTCTCTGTCCTGCGCTCTCTTTCACACTCCCTTTACACACTCTCTCTCTCTCTCTCTCTCTCTCAATTCAATTTCAATTTCAATTTAAAGAGCTTTATTGGCATGGGAAACGTACATTTACATTGCCAAAGCGAGTGGTAAATAACAAAAACAAATCAAAATTTACAATTGTTGATTTGCAAATGTACAATTGTAGATATTCTAGAACAAAGACATATGTAAACAAAGCTGCAATATTGCAATAAAATGTATCAACATGAGTTTCTAAAATATACTTATAAAGAACAAAATATATACAGGTAAGTGAGTCAACTTAAACAAATAACAAAAATATAAACTAGTGGTGGGACTCGATTAAAAAAATGTATCTAATTAATTAGAGGCTTTGTAATTAATTAATCGCAATTAATCGCATTTTAATTGCATATCAATATTTGACACGAGAAGCAACATTTTTCAATTCAAATGGATTTTGGTATACGAGTGAATCAATGAATAGACATATACAGTGGGGCAAAAAAGTATTTAGTCAGCCACCAATTGTGCAAGTTCTCCCACTTAAAAAGATGAGAGAGGCCTGTAATTTTCATAATAGGTATACCTCAACTATGAGAGACAAAATGAGAAAAAAAAAATCCAGAAAATCACGTCTGATTTTTAAAGAATTTATTTGCAAATTATGGTGGAAAATAAGTATTTGGTCAATAACAAAAGTTCATCTCAATACTTTGTTATATACCCTTTGTTGGCAATGACAGAGGTCAAACGTTTTCTGTAAGTCTTCACAAGGTTTTCACACACTGTTGCTGGTATGTTGGCCCATTCCTCCATGCAGATCTCCTCTAGAGCAGTGATGTTTTGGGGCTGTCGCTGGGCAACACACTTTCAACTCCCTCCAAAGATTTTCTATGGGGTTGAGATCTGGAGACTGGCTAGGCCACTCCAGGACCTTGAAATGCTTCTTACGAAGCCACTCCTTCGTTGCCCGGGCGGTGTGTTTGGGATCATTGTCATGCTGAAAGACCCAGCCACGTTTCATCTTCAATGCCCTTGCTGATGAAAGGAGGTTTTCACTCAAAAATCTCACGATACATGGCCCCATTCATTCTTTCCTTTACACGGATCAGTCGTCCTGGTCCCTTTGCAGAAAAACAGCCCCAAAGCATGATGTTTCCACCCCCATGCTTCACAGTAGGTATGGTGTTCTTTGGATGCAACTCAGCATTCTTTCTCCTCCAAACACGAGAAGTTGAGTTTCTACCAAAAAGTTCTATTTTGGTTTCATCTGACCATATGACATTCTCCCAATCCTCTTCTGGATCATCCAAATGCTCTCTCTAGCAAACTTCAGACGGGCCTGGACATGTACTAGCTTAAGCAGGGGGACACGTCTGGCACTGCAGGATTTGAGTCCCTGGCGGCGTAGTGTGTTACTGATGGTAGCCTTTGTTACTTTGGTCCCAGCTCTCTGCAGGTCATTCACTAGGTCCCCCCGTGTGGTTCTGGGATTTTTGCTCACCGTTCTTGTGATCATTTTGACCCCACGGGGTGAGATCTTGCGTGGAGCCCCAGATCGAGGGAGATTACCAGTGGTCTTGTATGTCTTCCATTTTCTAATAATTGCTCCCACAGTTGATTTCTTCACACCAAGCTGCTTACCTATTGCAGATTCAGTCTTCCCAGCCTGGTGCAGGTCTACAATTTTGTTTCTGGTGTCCTTTGACAGCTGTTTGGTCTTGGCCATAGTGGAGTTTGGAGTGTGACTGTTTGAGGTTGTGGACAGGTGTCTTTTATACTGATAACGAGTTCAAACAGGTGCCATTAATACAGAACGAGTGGAGGACAGAGGAGCCTCTTAAAGAAGAAGTTACAGGTCTGTGAGAGCCAGAAATCTTGCTTGTTTGTTATTGACCAAATACTTATTTTCCACCATAATTAGCAAAAAAATTCTTTAAAAATTAGACAATGTGATTTTCTGGATTTGTTTTTCTCATTTTGTCTCTCATAGTTGAGGTATACCTATGATGAAAATTACAGGCCTCTCTCATCTTTTTAAGTGGGAGAACTTGCACAATTGGTGGCTGACTAAATACTTTTTTGCCCCACTGTACATACGTTTAAGCAGCAAAATCCTGTTTATTTTAGCTACACAGACCAACAGTTTAACTTAAAGTGCCATCTCTACCATCTAAAATGGTAACCCAAAAACCAAATGGTCAAACGCGGTCTCTTCCGGTCCGTCCATATTTGAGCCTACAATTCGTCCACTGAGAAACGTTCCATGGTGTTTGGAGTGCAAAAATAAAGTGCGATTAAAATGCGTTAATTACTTTTAACGCGTTTTTTTTTCTGTAATTAATTAATCGTAATTAACGCGTTAAAGTCCCGGCCCTAATATATACAGTATCGATAAAAAATACGTAAATCTGTGGGAAGTATGTATCTCTAATGTCTTGGTATAGGTGGCAGGTTGTTAGGAAGTGTAGCTCGGTTTCCACCTCCTGTTGGGTGCAGTGGGTACAGAGTCTGTCTTCTCTTGGTAGCCAGGTCTGCCGGTGGCGGCCTCTCTCCACGGCGAGGCTGTGCTCACTGAGTCTGTATCTAGTCAAGGATTTCCTGAGTTTGGGATCGGTCACAGTGCTCAGGTATTCTGCCGTTGTGTATTGTCTGTTTAGGGCCAAATAGCATTCTAATTTACTCTGTTTTTTGGTTGATTCTTTCCAGTGTGTGAGGTAGTTTTCTTTTAGTTTTCTTATAATTTGGTTTATTCTAATGGGATTTCTGTCTGGTGGCTCTGCTTGGTTTTGTGAGTAGAGTCCCGGAACCAGCTGGCCGAGGGGGCATCGCTCTAGAGTCTCTCTCTCTCTCTCTCTCTCTCTCTCTCTCTCTCTCTCTCTCTCTCTCTCTCTCTCTCCCTAGTCTTCCCTTCTCACATGCAGATGAGACAGTGAATTATTTAGCGAGAGCACGTGACCAGCAGGGCTTCTAATATACACCAGTCACCTGCACGTAATGAGGACCAACACTCTCAGACTCGGTCTCAGTGACTCCAGACTCCCGCACCGCCAGACTCCCAATTCACAACGTTCTTCAACTGAATAAATGATCTCCTCCTCACACAGCTGCAGCCTTTGAGGTGTAGGCTAGGGAGTCTTCTCTACAACCCACCTCCACCACCACAACCACCTCCATCACCACTACCACCACCACCTCCACAACCACCACCTACTCCACCACCACCACCACAACCACCACCTACACCACTACCACCTCCACCACCACAAACACCTCCACCACCACCTCCGTCACCACTGCCACAACCACCACCTACTCCGCCACCACCACCTCCACCACAACCACCACCACAACCTACTCCGCCACCACCACCACCTACTCCGCCACCACCACCCACCACCTCCACCACCACCACCTCCATCACCACCACACCTTCCATCTTTGTTTCAAAATAAACAAAAAAGCACACAGATGCGCCGAGAAACCGGTGTAGCGGACGGCCCTTAGAAAACGCTGACGTCTCGTCCTCGCTGCAGTTTGAGCGTCAAACTGTGACAGATGGCACAGATAGGATGACTGTGTAAGGGTGCTTTCACACCTATAGTTCGATTGCTTTGGTCCGCACCAGGCAAAAAAATGTTACAATGTAGCAAACAGACGTTGGTACGGTTCGGTTTCACATATGCATGTTTCTAAACGAACCAAAATAGACCAAACGAACAAAAATAGACCGCGAAGACTACGCCAGTTTCGCGACAGCTTTTCGTTGCGCTCCTGGGGCTGATTCTCGTCTATTACATTGTATGTGTCGGTAATTTTCTGCAAACTATTCAGTTCGAAAATGAGTCGCGGCTGCGACTCGAAAACAACGTCTTGATGCATTGGAGTCGCCGACGGCGCATTGCACGCCACTTCAAACAGAAGAGACGTGCCCTCCTCCTGAATCACCATTTCATCATTTGCCGGCGATATTCTTGCAGATCCATCAGGTGTGCCCTTGGTCTCCCAACACAGCATAGTCTACATCTTTTGTAAGCTTTAACGTTGAAGCTTTAACGTGAACAGAGAGGGCGAGGTGAAATCCCCGCATCACATTGGCAATACATAGGCTAGTTATGAAATTGCACGTCATACAATTATGCTCATCACAGCATGGCTCATCACAGTTGTCCAAATTGCATTACAGTGTAATCCGCTTATAGTGATCACGGATATAGTGATCAACCGCTTATATGATCACAGAGCCTGGGACAGAATCGTTCCTATACAAACACTGTTTAAATAATTCGCTTATAGCGATCAAGCAGTCCGCTTATAGTGATCATTTTGGGTCCTTTTATACATAACATATGTGGGAGAAATTAATAAATTACGGTAATTTAGAGCGGCTCGCGCGAAGACGTGCTGCATGCACATCGCGAGCACATCGCGCGCACCTCGCGCACCATGTCGGGTAAAAGAAAGTCACTTTCTCTGAACGAAAAACGGAGACTCGTCGAAGCTTACAGTAGCCTACTGTAGTGTATTTGATTTATAGCTACACAGTGCAATGCTGTCATTTAATTTGCTATTTGAATCGCGTTTCAAACAGCTGTACTGTAACGTTAATGTACGTACTGTACAGTATTTTTCAGTTAACTTGCTGTAATAAAATCCAGTAAATAGCAAAGCTGTCCGTTTCATTACTTTATACATGTATTAATGTATTATATATACAAATGTCAATTGGATGGTAATCAGCATAAAAAATAAAGAAAATTAGAAAATTTCGGTTATAGTAATCAACCGCTTATAGTGATCAATTTGACCCGGACAAACGTGATCACTATAAGCGGATTACACTGTATTGACATTAGGTTATTCAGTTACACAGACTATCCAAACAAGAAGTAGGCTATTATGACAATGTTTTGGGAATGATCAATGGGGAGAATCAAGTCTAATGAATTTAACAGTCGGCTATTAATGATCGCATTGTCAATCGCATTGTCAATTAGGTAGCCTATGATATTTTACTGAAATGGAGAGTCAATTAATGATTAACAACACCCACAATGCATCAAAACTAGATCGTTGTGGACCCATTTTTTTCGGTTGCTTTCACCAGAGGAACCGCACCAAATTTAGGGAGTTGGAGCGGATCGAGACCACCTCTTCAGGGAGGTCTCGGACGGCTGATTTGGTGCGCACCAAAGTGCGGTGGTTGCATTCACACCAACGCAAATGTACCGAACCAAGGGACCAAACTCGTTTAGTGCGCACTAAATGCTGTATGTGTGAAAGCACCCTAAGTGTCCGAGGAGGCCCGAGGATGTAATCAAGCTCCACGTTGAGACAGATCTGGATCTTGTTGTGGAAACCAACATGAAATTTAGAGAATTCGTTGGAGAAGAAGTCGAGGAGACGAAAGTGGCGAAATTGCAAAGACCTTTATTACAACCGGCTACAGTTATAACAAAGGGAGGTCGGTCAGCTGAATATCCTCCTGAACTCAAACCGATCTTTTTATGGTCTCCCTCTGTTTTGATACGCCCCTTAACACTCCCCTTTATGTACACACCCCTAAGTATGTTAAATTAGGGGTTACTTCTTTATACAGCACATAAACTAAAGTATTATTATAAAGAAAGATTAAACCAGCATATACTAAAATGAAAACAGAAATGTATAGACTTGTTTGCAGTCCTAAATACCACAATACAAACACTCTGATATTACACAACTTATGAACTAGAAATCCAAAGACAGTCACAAGACATCAATGATAATAAGCTAAATTATTAACACTAACTTAATAAGAAACATGAAGAGTATTAACCCAGCATATACTAAAATGAAAACAGAAATGATGTATGTTAGAAACTCATGATTAAGATTTATGGACCAAGCCACCAAATGGTAAGGAGTCACATGAGAGCCAGGGGTGACAATACACTCCATATGTGAACTTTTAAGGTATTATTTCCTTAAATAGCTTGTGTTTTATTCACACATGTTTTCAGCTGCACAGCATAAGGTGACCCCTGCTGTGACCGGTCACTAAGACAAGCCGCTGGGGTGGGGGTCGGTTGAACCATCCATGCCTATACAGGATACAAGAAACTCTTTGACAGGAAACCCCTCCTTTGTGACCTGGGTATTCGGAAGACCATGGGTGGGGGTTTATTGCTGTCCCAGGAACCCCCTGGGGTGAACGGTGTCCTTAAAAAGGACGTGAATGTCTGTTCTACAAATATTGTCTACTTTAGTTCAGAAATCTCACCTGTTCTAGAAGCAATTATTTTATCTGAGAATTCAAGTTTCAAGTATTTTATTGTCACTTCACAGTTTACACAACTATAAGCAGTGAGTGAAAATCTTACGTACAAAACGCCCGACAGCCGACCGCAGTTATAAAAGAATACAATAGAAATAGAAATAGAATAGAAAACTATATTAACAAGTTACAAAAAAATCCCAACAAAGGAAAACTGTAGGCCCCTATAAGATAAAATAAAGTATACAAAAAATATTAAGGGGAGCAATACAATATAAATCCATCCATCCATCCATCCATCCATTCGCGTCCGCTTATCCGGGTTCGGGTCGCGGTGGCAGCCGGCTAAGCAGGGCCCCCCA
>PIJE02002691.1:45928-60045 GCA_002895965.2 Coryphaenoides rupestris
GCAGCCGGGCTAAGCAGGGCCCCCACAGGCTTCCTTCTCCCGCCACACTCTCTAGTCTCCTGGGGATCCCGGAGGCGTTCCCAGCCAGACGGATATAGTAATCTCCAGCGGGTTTCGGGTCTGCCCCGGGGTTTCCTCCCAGTGGACGGTGCCCGAAAACCTCCAAGGAGGCGCCCGGGGGGCATCACTAATCGATGCCCGAAACCACCTCAAGCGACTCCTTTCGATGTCGGGGAGCACCGCGCTCTACTCGAGCTCCCTCCGATGTCTGAGTACCTCAACCCTACTCCTAAGGCTGACCCACACCCGCGGAGGGAAAACTCATTGTCGGCCGCTTGTATCCGCGATCTCATTCTTTCGGTCACTACCCAAAGCTCGTGACCATAGGTGAGGGTTGGAACGTAGATGGACCAGTAAATCGAAAGCTTCGCCTTCCGGCTCAGCTCCCTCTTCACCACAACGGACCGGTACAGCGCCCGCATCACTGCAGACGCTGCATCCGATCCGTCTGTCCATCTCCCGCTCCATTTTACCCTCACTCGTGAACAAGACCCCGAGATACTTGAACTCCTTCGCTTGGGGCAGCAACTCACTCCCAACCCGGAGGGAACACTCCACGTTTTCCGGCAGAGAACCATGGCCTCAGACTTGGAGGTGCGACTCTCATCCGAGCCGCTTTCACACTCGGCTGGCAAACTGCTCCAGTGCATGCTGGAGGTCACGGTCTGATGTAGCCAAACAGAACCACATACATCTGCAAAGAGCAGAGATGCAATTTTGAGGTCCCAAACCGGACACTCTCCTCACCGGCATCGGCTGCGCCCTGAGATTCTGTCCATGAAGATCACGAACAGAACCGGTGACAAGGGGCAACCTTGGCGGAGTCAACACCACTGAGAACATGCTTGACTTTGTTGCCGAGAATACGGACGCAGCTCGCACTTTGTTCGTACAGGGACCGAATGGCACGTATCAACGGCCCGGTACCCCATACTCCCGTAGTACCCCCTACATGATTCCCCGGGGGACACGGTCATAGGCCTTCTCCAAGTCCACAAAGCACATGTAGACTGGATGTGCAAACTCCCATGCGCCCCCCAACAACCCTGCGAGGGTAAAGAGCTGGTCCACTGTTCCACGCCAGGACGGAAACGCATTGTCCTCCTGGAGCTGAGAGTTCGACAATCAGCCGGAGCCTCCTTTCCAGCCCACCTGGAATAAAACTTTCCCGGGGAGGCTGAGGCAGTGATGATACCCCGATAGTTGGAGCACAACCCTCCGGTCCCCTTTTTTTGAAAATGGGAGCCACCACCCCGGATCTGCCACTCCACAGGTACTGTCCCCGACCTCCACGCTACATTGACTTAGGCGTGTCAGCCACGGACAGCCCGGAGCAATGGTCCAGAGCCTTCAGCATTTCAGGGCCGAATCTCAATCCACACCTGGCCGCCTTGCCACTGAAGAGCTTTGTTTGGGACTACTTCAGTGACCTCTACCAAGGATAATGGGTGAGACTTCCCCCGAGTCTTCAGACTCTGGCCTCTTCCCACAGAGGACGTACGTGGTCGGGTTCAGGAGCTCCTCAGAAGTGTTCTTTCCACCGCCCGAACAAAATATCCTCCCCCCTTCAGTCTGAGCCGTCAGCAGTTCTCCTCCCCGACTGAGCAAACAGGCCGTGAGGCCAAGGCCCTGCTTTCCCTTCCTGGAGTCGGCCGGACAGTTTGCCAGAACCTCCTTGAGGCCAAACCGAAGTCCTGCTCCATGGCCGTCCCCGAACTCCTCCCACACCCGGGTTTTTGCTTCAGCAACCGCTGAAGCTGCGGTCCTTTTTGGCCTCCCGGTACCTGTCTGCTGTTTCAGGAGACCCCTGGGCCAACCAGGCCCGAAAGGCCTCCTTCTTTCAGCCTGACGGCTTCCTTCACCGCTGGTGTCCACCAACGGGTTCTTGGGTTGCCGCCACGACAGGCACCGACAGCCTTTTGAACCAGCAGCTACGAGCTGCAAGCCTCTACAATGGGGGCTCTGAACATGGCCCACCTCAGGTTCACATAGTCCCCAACCTCCCCCGGGATGCACGAGAAGTTCTTCCGGAGGTGGGGAGTTAAAGACCCTACGGACAGGGGCTTCCACCAGACGTTCCCAGTTCACCCTCACTACACTTTGGGTTACCAGGTCTGTCTGGCAGCCTCCCGCGCCATCTGATCCAACTCACCACCAGGTGGTGATCAGTTGACAGCTCTGCTCCTCTCTTCACCCGAGTGTCCAAAACATGCGGCCGCAGATCTGCTGATACGATTACAAAGTCGATCAGCGACCTTTATGGCGCCTAAAGTGCGGTTCCGACCAAACGGGTAACTTGTGAGGGTTAACTGGTGAACGTCTCGGATGGAAGCCCCTGGTCCGAGGGGTCTTAACTCCCACCTCCGGAAGAACTTCTCGGTGCATCCCGGGGTAGGTGGGAACTGGAACCTTGAGGGGCCATGTTCAGAGCCTCCCATTTAGAGGCTGCAGCTCGTAGCTGGCTGGTCAAAGGCCTGTCGGTGGGCTCACCAGGGTCGTGGCTTGGCAATACCACTCTCGCTAGACCGAACCCCGTTCGCTTGTGGACACATCTCGCGCAGCGTGATAGGAAGCGCCAGATACACTGATGAAGAAGGAGGGCCTTTCGGGCGGTGTTCTGGTGGTGTTGGCCAAGGGGTCTCACATGTGGGGCAAGGTACACGCGCAGGACAGTACCGGCATGAACGTAGCACAGACAGTTCCAATAAACAAGAAACAGGCCACCCATCTAGGAATGATCCGCACGAAGTCCGGTGTCCAGGCCGGTCTGTGCTGTTAAGCCATAAAAACCCGCGTGGAGGGAGTTCGGGGAGGCCATGGAGCAGGACTTTCGGTGCCTACTCCATACAAGGACTCCCGGTTCTTCGGCAAAGGTCTGTGCTCCATTCCGATTGCGACCTCACGCGAAAGGGCAAGCAGGGTGGCTGGTGGCTTTCAGGCTGTGCTCAGTTTCGCGGTTTGAAGGATTGCAACGCCACGAAGAACTGCTGGACCCAGACTGAGTAGGGAATATGGAGGTTCCGCTGTGAATTGTGGAATCCCGCTTTCCAGAGCGGGATGTCAGCCCAAGGACTCCAAGAAGGGCCGGATGACTTCTGTAGCTGCTGTTGTTTGTGAAGTATACACTCTTGAGGGATAGATCAGCTCAGACAACCACAGCCCGACCAGTAAGTCGCTCCATGAGCGGCGTGTCCAAGATCGCCAGCGACTTAGTTCTGAAGACTCGGCAGGTCGGAGAGCTCATCACCCATAATGCGGCGTGATGGGCGTAACAGGTCGCTGACCTCTCGAGTAGTTCCCAACCGGAAGAAAGGACTTATCTTCACAGTCGACGGCAAGGCGCCAGGTAGCGCTGCGCGTATGGAGCAGTTCGCCCTGCCAGGATGGCGATCGATGGTCTTGTGAGTATCCCCACACCCGCCGCTGGGCAGCTATTCGTCACGACCCCTTGTCGCAGTGCTCGCTGACACGCCTTAGTCAATGTAGCGGTGAGAGACGGCTCCTAGGGAGGGGTCCGGGGACAAGTGCCCACCTCTTCTGCGAGAGGCAGACCGGGTGTTGGTCCCCATTTTCCAAGAAAAGGGGGACCGGAGGGTGTGCCTCCAACTATCGGGGTAGTTATCGTACTACTGTCTGGTCTTCCCCTACCCCGGGAAAGTGTGTGCTATGTTCGACCGTGGAGGTGGACGCCAAGCGCATTATGCTTGGATGGGTAAGTGTTGCTCCGGCTGGGTACCGCTCCACCTCCCTGCTGTCGAACCCTAGCAGCTCCAGGCAGGACGATGGCCGTCGCTCCTTTCTCTCCCCTGGCCGAGTGATGGAGAACAGTGGACCAGCTCTTTTACCCTCGCGAGGGTTGTTGGGGGCGCAATGGGAGTTTGCACATCCAGTCTACATGTGCTTTTGTTGGAGCGTGGACGGATAGAAGGCCTTTCCACATGACGCTGACTGCTTCCCCTAGACCAGCGGGCAGTACTCATGTGGGGGGGCGGTGCTACGGGGAGTATGGGTTAGCACGAGGCGGGGCGCGTTATGATACGGCTGACCATTCGGTCCCTGTACGCCACACAGGAACAGTCCCGCCGGAGCTCGCTTGTTCTGGTATTTCTCGGCACAAGTCAAGCATGTTTCTCAGTTGGGTGTTGACTCCGCCCAAGGTTGCCCCTTGTCACACGGTTCTGTTCGTGATCCTTCATGGACGAATTCGCAGGGCGCAGCGAGGTGAGGAGAGTGCCGGTTTGGGACCTCAAATTGCATTCTCTGCTCTTTGCAGATGATGTGGTTCTGTTGGCCTACATTCAGACCGTGACTCACAGCATGCACTGGAGCGGTTTGCAAGCCGAGTGTGAAGCGGTCGGGATGAGAGTCAGGCACTCCAAGTCTGAAGGCCATGGTTCTTCTGCCGGAAAACGGTGGAGTTGTTCCTCCGGGTTGGCAATAGTGGAGTTGCTGCCCCAAGCGAGGAGTTCAAGTATCTCGGGTTTGTTCACGATGTGAGGGTAAAATGGAGCGGGAGATGGGACAGAACGGATCGTGCAGCGTCTCAGTGATGGCAGTTGTGCGGTCGCTTACCGTCCGTTGATCGGTGTTTGGATCTGTGATTGGTCGGGTGGCCAGTATGGTGGATTGCGTCTATGTAGACACTTATGGAAAGTGGACTCGCCTGCTCGTCGAAAACCTACCGCCCGGTATACAATGCACCCGACCCCAATGACTCTCCTGCAGGTGGTGAGCCCACAGGGAGGTGAGGATGACTCCACGTTGTCTTTTCGGGCTTGGCCCGGCCGGCCCCCGTGGATTCAGGTCCGGCCACCAGTACGCTCGCCGACGAGCTTCCCTCCCCGGGTCTGGCTCCAGAAGGGTGCCCCGGTTTCCCTTGTCCGGGCGAGTGACTGTTCTTCCGGGAGTTTTCATGGGGGGTCTTTGAATCGCTCTTAGTCTGGCCCCTCCCCTGAGACCACTTTGCCTGGGAGACCCTACCAGGGGCTATATGCCCCGGACAACACAGCTCCCAGGGTCACGGGGGCGCCCAAACCCCCCCACCAGATAAGTGGCGATTCTTTGGGGGCAATATAAATCAATGGAATAAAATATATACATTGTTATATTTTGACATTCACAGAATGTCACAGAAATACTTCCTCAGACAGTCACACCAGAAACACTAGAACAAAACACTAGCACCAGCAATTAGCACCAGGACTAGCACTGCAGTAACACACTAGCCACGCTAGCAGTAACACTAGCACTAGCAGTACACACTAGCACCAGGGCAATCTAGCACCTAGAGACTAGCACTGACGAGTAACATAGCACTAGCACCAGCAGACACTAGCTACTACACAGCGTAGAACAACTAGCAAACGAGACCAGCAGTAACACTAGCACTAGCACTAGCAGTAACACTAGCACGCAGCACCAGCAGTTAACACTAGCACGAGCACTAGCAGTAACACGAGCACTAGCACTAGCACCAGCTAGTAAACACTAAACACTAGCACCAGCAGTAACACCAGCACTAGCAGTAACACTAGCGAGTAACACCAGTACTAGTACTAGCAGTAACACTAGCAGTAACACGAGCACTAGCACTAGCACCAGCAGTAACACTAACACTAGCACCAGCAGTAACACCAGCACTAGCAGTAACACTAGCAGTAACACCAGTACTAGTACTAGCAGTAACACTGCAACTAGCAGTAGCACTAGCACCAGCAGTAACACTAGCACTAGCACTAGCAGTAACACCAGCACTAGCACTAGCAGTAACACTAGCACTAGCACCAGCAGTAATAGTAACACTAGCACCAGCAGTAACACTAGCACTAGCAGTAGCAGTAACACGAGCACTTAGCACCAGGACTAGCACTAAGCAGTTGCACTAGCAGTAACACTTAGCACTAGCACACCAGAGCTAGCACTAGCAGTAGCACTAGCACTAGCAGTAACACTTAGCACTAGCACTTGTTCAGCAGCCTGATGGCCTGACTGTGGAAGCTGTCTCGACATGTTTCAGCGCCTTTTGACCTCCTCTGTCCTGGTGACCGTTTCGGCCCGATCGGCTGAATGTGCAGCTGGTTAATCATTCAGGTTATTTATTGGGGTTCACTCACTTCTTATCTCTGTTCCCTGGCCTGTCCTGGGAGACCCACCGTGCGGGACTCCCTCCATTTTACCCCCACCCTGCTGTTTCCTGCTTGTCCAATACACGTGACCATCTGTCTCTCCCAATCAACCCAATCACCGGCGACACTGAACGACATACCACTTTCTCAGGTCTTTCTCTTATAGTAACATACTTGTACAAAGAATGGCGGACCCCATGGGTTAACCCCCCCCAGGTGCGGGTCCCGGGAGCACGGTGGGGTCCCAGTCTGCCAACAGCAGCCAGTCCCGGGCCATGATCGCCGCCGCGGCCAAACGCAAGGACAGTGCCCACAACGAGCTGTACTATGAGGAGGCGGACCACGACAGGAGGGTCCGCAAACGTCGGGCCAGGTGACGCCACTTGTCCACCTGTCCACCTGTTGTTGTTTTTGTTGTTGTTATTTAGAGCCTCTCTAGGTCAGGTCCGCCTCATGGGAGACCATACGTTCTCGCGAAAGAACCAGTCTGGCCTAGATCCTGTGGAAATCCTTTCTGAAAAACTATAAAAAAAATGCTCGGATGAATCAGAGCTCATGGGGGCGGAGTTTCAGTTGGTGACGGACATAGCACTGCCCGAGGAAAGTGGTTTGTCCAGAATAGACTGAATAATGATTAAATTATAACATAAATTTCCACGCAAGGCTTTTCTCAGATTGGAATATGTTTTTACAACCGGATTTGGCGAGAAGAGCAAAGAGAGCATGAGCCTCACTCTGATTGGCTGGAGCTTTTTTTGAGCTGGGTAGGCCTACCGTGCCCATATTTGGACATAAATGAACTGCCCAGCCGTTGGCCAGACTGATGTTTGTTAGGAAACACTAACGTGAATATCGGGATCGAGGCTGTGGTCAGGCAGCAGGAGGTATTGGAGTCTAATACGATGCACGAGACAGCAGAAAGGAAGCAACAACCACACACTAAGAAAGAGTGAAGTCGTTTAGCAGGTGCTCTTATTCAAAGTGGGAAAAATAATCACAACACACGATCAATACTGGAGGAGCTGCTAACAATGCTTGCTGCATGACCTTGTGAGAACATCCATTTGGCCAGTGGACCAAAAATGTTAGCGTGGCACAACAGGGCAGTCATCTTGCGGTTAATTAACTAAATAATGACCAAAAAACCTTGACTACCAACATAATAACTAACATTCCAATCCTCCTATGTGTCCAAAATGGCGGTGGTCATTGCAATGTGACTTGAATGACATACAAGGCCTATCGGACTGTCAAGGTTACACGTGGGTGTGTGTGTGTGCGCGTGTGCGTGCGTGCGTGCGGTGCTGACGGTGTGTGTATGTATGTGCATGCGTGTGTGTGTCTGTCATAGGCTGGTGGTGGCGGTGGAGGAGGCGTTCACACACGTGCGCCACATGAAGGAGGACGAGCGCGTCACCCCGGCGGACATCTTGGAGGTGCGCGAGGCGGCCCTGGCCATCTTCCCCTCCATGGCGCGGGTGCTGCAGAAGTACCTCCGCACCACCAGGAGGCAGCACTGCCACAGCATGGACAGCATCCAGAAGCACCTGGCCTTCTGCCTCGTCAACAACATGAGCCCCAAGGTGAGCTGAGGTGGTGACCTCCACGGGGTTTAGAGGTCAGAGCTCAGAGCAAGGGAATGCTAGATAAATAATAAATGTATGTTTAATGACGTTTTCTTTAGCTACTGATTAATTTGCTTAAATGTGCTGTATTTAGGATTTAAAAGCTTTTAATTTGATTTAAGAATGAAATGCTCCTGTTTTGGTTGACTGCCCTTTTACATCGGACTGATGTATCGATAGATCAATCGATAGATAATAGACAGACAGAGTTATGCGACAAATTTATTTATGGAATTGTTGTGTCATTTTATGAGTCTCTCATGGGTATATGTTTTTTTTATATTGTTTGTGAGCCCCTAATTTTCTATCACTATGTGATAGACAAAGTCTTTTTAATCTTAAATCTTGAATCAGCCACTGATGTTAGCATTTATGCCTTATACTATATATTAAATGTATTCTTATATTGTTTTTATTGTTATATTGTTGTTTTTTTTAAGCAACCTCTGGCACAAGAATTTCATTTGGGATTAATAAAGTTCTGTCTTATCTTATGTTTTGTCGGGGTCCTGCAGGCATTCCTGGAGGCCTACCTGGCCCCGGGCCCCACCCTGCAGTATGCCCCGGAGCGCTGGATGGCTGACCAGTGGACGCTGGTCAGCGAGGCGTCGGTCACCAGCGCCGTGGCCGAGGGCACCGAGTTCCTGCTGCGCTGCCTGGACTTCAGCCTGGCCGTCACCGTCAAGGGCATCCCCTACATACGCATGAGCGAGGAGTTTGTGGACCCCAAGTCGCACAAATTCACCCTGCTCCTCCAATCGGAAACCTCTGTGTAGACAGGGCTGGGGGGGGTGGTGGTCGCCGAACCGGAACCGTAAGCAGCAGAAGGCGGGGTTTCCTTCCACAGAGGATGGTACCGACCCAGTATAACGAATAGAAGATAAACAACAACAAGTATTTTGTTGTGGGTGTATGTGGGGTGGAGGCGGGGTCGTCTGTATACTTCAAGTCAAGGAACCGGTTGTGATTCTTAAGATGTTCACAGTGTCTTTAGTACGGAACCACCTGAGGCAAAAAGAAATGGATCTATAATTTCAAGATTCAAGATTCTTTATTGCCATATGTAACAATGGTACAATGGAATGGAATCACTCCCCATTCACTCCAGCAGTATTCTTCTAAACATACATTCGAAAACAATTAGTGAAGAAACTACCTAATAATCCAGTAAAACGTAAAAATTGACAAGTAAGAGTAGCAAAGTTTCTCTCTCTCTCTCTCTCTCTCTCTCTCTCTCTCTCTCTCTCTCTGCCCTGACCCGACCCTTGAGCACCGCTCACATATTCCTCTATGCACTATGGTTGACCCTCACTGAGTCCTGTTCCTTCCTTTACTCCATGTGCCAGGCTACACTAGAGACATGATTTAGACTGTGTGTGTGTGTGTCTGTGTGTTAGGGTTTGCACAGAAAAGTCGACTAATCGACGCGTCGACGTCACTACCACAAGTCGACGCCTACCGGGAGACGTCGACGCGTTGTTGACCACGTGATTTCACACTTTAAGAATATTTACATTTTTACAGTTTAAGATATTTGGCGGGACTTGGCGCAAATGCGGTGGCCGGTGGGGGGGAAAGGGGAGCCCAATATGTTGATCGTGATCGACCGGTCGATCGCAAAGGAAGTCCGGGTAGATCGCATGCCATTAAAAAAAAATGTGATGTTATCATTCATCGGATGAATGATAACAGAATGTAGTGGGGACGCTGGGGACATGTCCCCACCAATATCCAGCGATATCCATCCCCCCACCCCCTCCCGGATCAGAACCGCAAAGTAACGGAGGCACCCCCCTCCCCCCCATCAAACCGCGAATGAACGGAGCCCCCCCCCCAACCCCCTTTATATGAAGTATACTCGGGATATATTGATATTTTTTAGTGCAGGTAGATCATCTTGGTCATTTTAAAAGCAGCTCACAAGTTGAAAAAGTGTGGGCACCCCTGAATTAAGCGATTTCGAGCGGCTGTTTGCGCAGAGGATACCCGTTCTTTTTTTTTTTTTGGACAGCCCGTTCTGTCTGTTTTTTTCGTGCGTGTGTATGTGATGACGTCATCAACGACGCGTCGGCGTTACGTCGACTTTATTGATAGAAAAGTCGACTTGAAAAAATCTGAAGTTGTGCAACCCCTAGTGTGTGTGTGTGTGTGTGTGTGTGCGTGTGTGTGTGTGTGACAGACAGTGGCGGATTTAGCAATTTGGGGGCCCAAGGCGTACTTAGCTAGGGGGCCCTTGAAATACGTTATTTTAACACAAAGGGACCCGTCAATACTTGCACAAAATAAAGAGTAGAATGTGAGAAATAAGTTTCAGATATAACACCAGTGTATGTCAAAATGCCAAATATTTATTTTGTCTAAAAATCTCACCAGACAAGCGCTCGTGTGTGTGTGTGTGTGAGAGAGACTGAATGAAGTGTGAGTGAGATTGCAATTACAAAATTAACAATTATAATATAACAAAAGCAATTGCAAAACAATGTATGCAAACAGTCATACAACAGTAGTATACAAAGTGTTTACGAGAGGAAGGGATTGAGATGGGGATAAAGTGAGGGTTTGCAAAGATTAATTGTTGTTTGTTTGTGTGTGTGTGTGTGTGTGTGTGTGTGTGTGTGTGTGTGTGTGTGTGTGTGTGTGTGTGAGTGTGAGAGAGAGTGTGAGAAAAAGAGAAAGAGAGTTAATGAGATTGCAATTATGAAATTACAATATAACAATAACAACAAATTACTGTGCAATGTGTTACAAAAAAATACAAAACAATGTATGCTCAGCTACTGGTGACACAGTAAAAAAAAACTTGTTAACTTTGGTCGTGTGGCGTTCATCTATTTAGTTTCTTCTCGCTTTTTCCTCTTATTAGACCCGCTTGGATAATTACGCTTCATTTTACCAGAACTCCGACCGCACGCCTCTTTCAGAAACAAACCGTAGAACTTCACTTCCTCGTTGCTGTCTTTCGTCTTTTCGCGGTCATGATCACTCATGGAATAGTCCATTATAACACGAAAGGGGAGGGGGGCAGATAATACCATTTGGGCATTCTGATGTTGGTTTTTCGTTGTTTTTTCTTTATTTTCTGTTTAGAAATACACAATTATCATTTACAAAGACAATGGTGGGGGGCTACTGGCCGGAGGCCCCGAGCCCCTGCTGATTGGGGAGGGGGCAGCTGGTTGGGGGCCCCTGCAGGTTGGGGGCCCCAGGCAATTGCCTACCTTTGCCTTAATGGTAAGACCGCGCCTGGTGACAGAGATTGTGTGTGTGTGTTTAGGTGCTATCTCCACCCGTCCTTCTTATGTCTTGGTTGTTATAGCAACGAGGATATTTTTCTTTTGCGTGCCCTTTACGAGCACAGCCCTTAGTTCACTAAAATAGTTGAGTTATGTCCCCCTCCTCGTCATGTCAAGCAGTGTGAATATCTGTATAGTATTTATATCTGTACATACATAAGGACTATATGCATTTTATAACATTATTGTATGGTGATTATTTCCTAAATTTCATTCATTAATTGTCCTCCATTGAATCTAGTGTACTAGTGAATTACTTTTAGACATTATTGTATGTAGGGGACTCTTAGTGAAGAGCCTATAGTGGAATGATTCAAAATGTGACCAACAATTTTAATACATTTGAATTCAAGGGCAGACAAACTGGCGATACGCTAGACTCATTTGATTGCTCATTATTTTTTAAATGTTCAAACGGTTTCCTGTTTATACTATTCAATCTTGTTCCTCATGAACAAAACATATGGGTCAGATTTCCCCCCAACTTATTCTGTTGCATTTTCACCTCCGCATGGAAAATTCCTGTGAGCCGACACCAACCTTTCTGTTGGACATTCTCTCTTTTTAACAAGCATTTAAAGCACATTCTCTGTTTTCCTGGGCCAATGTCCCTAAACTCACATTTATCGTTGTTCAAATTCAAATTGAGGTTATTACTCATGTTTGAACTCATTACATCAAATTTTCACACACACAGAGAAGTGGGCGCTGTGTGGAGGGTCATTATGTGTTGCACTGCTGCCACCTGTCTGCGTCTTTCGGAACTGTTGATGAAAGTCCGTCCCTGCCTCAGCTAAATATTACTATTTAATATTCTATCCTTTTCCGGTGTGATTCTAAATTCATTGTAAATTCATATCCACACTCAAGTGTTACCGTCGTTGTTAGCGAGGGTTCGTTTCGGGCTGTAGTGTTGAGGCCATGTGTTGTACAGTGTTAAATAGGCCTAGGATCGTCCTTGACGATACACATGTGCCTCGGTTATACATATTTAAACAAGTACCATGTGCAGTTTCCAAGCGCGTGTGTGCGCATGTGCGAATGCAAAGGTTTTTGTTTTTTTAATTAACAGGGCATCTTTTGTAAATGTGGTCTGAAGTCAAGACAAAGATGTTCTTGTCTTTTCGTTTTTTAAGCAGGTGAAACAGGTGGATGTTTATTCACAACAGCTGTCAAAATCACGTTTGTATGAAAATAAACATTTGTATTGACCTTTTCAACAACCTTTTCAGTCATAATTTTGTCCCGTGGTGAAAGGTGCATTAACTGAGCAAACAAACAGATTCCCCATTGTTTTATTGATATCTGGAGCAAAGAGCTCTACAAATGAATGAATGATGAACGGATGATGGAAGGACTTTCTGAGTTATTTCTTTTTCAGGCACACAAGTCTTGCCGGTGTCGTGCGTCTTGGCTTTCACAGTATGTCTTATGAACTGAAGACACAAATTAGTCACGTAGTTATCGAGATCAACACACAACCATATTAAACCCGATTGAAACTGTTCCCCTGACAATAGAATTCAAGAATTCAGAATTCCTCAGCCTGATCCAAGACAGCAACAATATAGAACCGGTGAAAATTCACAATTCACTTGAATTATTCTTCTTCTTCTTCGTCGTCGTCGTCGTCGTCGTCGTCGTCGTCGTCGTCATCATCACTGTCATCATCACTGTCATCATCGTCGTCGTCTTCATCATCATCAACGTCCTCAGTGTTCACTTTGCCAGAGAGGACGTCTTCTGTCCAGTCCTCCAGTTCCTGGGCAGTGGGCAGGGCCTCCTCGTCGTCCATCTCCATCCACACGCTGTCCGCCTGCACACACAAGACAGCACACCACTTGTTAAGAGAAACAGCAACCTCGTTAAGACCTCA
This sequence comes from Coryphaenoides rupestris, assembly GCA_002895965.2. NCBI lineage: Eukaryota > Metazoa > Chordata > Actinopteri > Gadiformes > Macrouridae > Coryphaenoides > Coryphaenoides rupestris. The sequence continues at coordinate 58,908 of PIJE02002691.1, forward strand.
ACCTCGTTAAGACATCAACATCATTTAGACTTCAACCTTGTTAATCAATAATCAATCAATCACACTTCATTAATAGAGCAAATTTTTCATGCAAAAATGCAATATAAATAAACAGACAAAAAGACTGATTTAAAATAGGAATTCACAGAGACATCAAGACATCCATCCATCAGACAGGGGTATCCTGGACTTACGTCAGTGACGTTCACAACTCCGATCTGAGGCCAATGTCCACCTTGAAGGTCTTCTCCCAGTATGGGATCATCTGGAGACATGGAAACACACAGCAACACGTCAGACCCATGCGTAAATACCACAGCACAGTGGCTTACTTAATTTTTCTTATACTTAAAAGGTGACTATTATTTTCAGGCATTGTATTCTTTCAGCTGAAAATGTGTCTGTCGTCAGAATCAAGTAACCTCAATTTCACATTTGAGTGCTTCGCCGTCTATCCTTTTCTCTGGATGTATGATGGTTGCTGTCAGATTATCCGGTTGGTTGGTTTGTCTGTCTCTATCTGCCTGTCTTTGTATCTGTCTGTCTGTCTCTCTGCCGTGTCTGTCTGTCTTTGCATAGGTGCGTGTGTCTGTCTCACCAGAGAGAAGTGGTTCGGTCGATCCACACGATGCTGAGCTCAGGAAGATGAGTGTTATCTCTGGCCAACTCCTTCAGGATCTCCAGGAACTCAAAACCATCTGCAAGGACAACAACACTGGATCAGGACATATCATGCTATTAATAATAATAATAATAAGAAGAAGAACGACAAGCAGATCCCTATAATTGCGCGATCGAGGAAATTCCAACGGTTTCTGAAAGCAGAGGAGCTGCGGTAAGCTGAGCTACGGTAAACTGCGCAGAAAAGTTGCGCAAAAAAGTTGTAGGAGGCGCTGAGCTGCAGGAGGAGACAGAGAGGACCCCGGCTTGTTTACGTCGTGTTCATATCGGTTTTTAGTATTATTTAGAGTGTTTTTAGAGTGTCTTTAGGGTGTTTAGAGCGGTGTTTGTCGTCGTTTGTCGACGTCCTGTGGGGGGAGGGGAGGTGTCGGGTGTCCTGTGTGTGTGTGTGTGACAAGTGTGTTTACAAGCTGCCTGCTGAACAAGCAAGTTACAATAGATCATTTCAAACAATGTC
>PIJE02002692.1:0-27500 GCA_002895965.2 Coryphaenoides rupestris
AACACATCTATCTTGGTTTGTGGTGCTGAACATTTTTCACACAGAACTCAGCTACAGCTACAAATCAAATCTATGAATGCAGGACAAATACAGTGCAGGACAATTTTCCCCCACATTTGTTGTGACCTCCTGAATAACCAATGGGGATGCTCAGATTAACATATCATTTAAACTATCCAATCAGGAAAGTCATTTCACTATCCAATCACAGAGCCAGGGGGGTTAGCCTCTCTAGCAGTTTTTTCCTGCAGCCTGCCAAGGGGTAGATTGAATGTGGCCCAGACACTACAATACAATTATTAATCAAAGTCAAAGTCAAGTCAAAGTCAAAGTGTTTCATTGTCACATGTTCTTCAGAACCGAGGGGCCATTCTGAACAGTGACATTCTTGTGACATCAGATAAACTCCAAATAAAGAGACTAATGTTAACTGGAATTACTCTGGAGACCAAAAGATTGAAATATGAGTCTGCAGGAGGTGGAAAATCAATTAAAAAAAATACAAATCCTGAATCTAATGTCAGCTGCCTGCATGTTTTTAGCTAGAACTGTCTTCTGAACAGAAGGAAGTTTATGTTTGATAGCCTCCTAACATGTCAGCGGTGTTGCTGCGGCCATTTTCAGTACCGTATAGGCCTACGGTAGGCCTACCATCAATACATCATAATGGTAAATGGATTGCATTTATATAGCAATATACTATATACTCTTATATATAGTATATTGCCTGTGAACCAATGTCGTCAATTTCAACACCACAGCTATCAATCTACTGATCCAGCAGGTATCCGTGAGCCAGCATCTGTGAGCTAGAAAAGGAAAGAAAGCGCGTTTCAGTGGAAACCGACAACGACGACGACAAAAAAAACCCCCAAAAAATCAACATGACGGACACGTTGAAGAAAGAGAGGAGTAGGGGGGGGGGGGGGCCATGCCCAGTATTACATACATACATACATACATACATACATACATACATACATGCTGTACATAAAGTACATACATACACACATACATACATACTGTACATAAAGTACATACTGTGGCAGACGGCCACTGAGGGGCCGACTAGGGAGTGTGGACGACGGTCGAGGGAGCCGCAGTTCCCCATTTGGCCCCCAGAGGAAGCCGAGGAGACAGGAATTTGGAAAGAGACAATTAGCCTCAGTGGATGTGGCTGCGGCTCGTTGAGATCAATCCACGGCAGCCAATCAGGGCCCTGGATCCAGACAATAAATGGGAGAAGACCTGTGTGGTGGGGACGGTCGAGAGAGTCGAAGCAGGAAGAGAGAGGTGGTTGTGGGAGGTGGTTGTGAAAGAGAAAGAGAAAGAGAAAGAGAAAGAGAAAGAGGAAGAGGAAGAGAAGAGGAAGAGGAAGAGAGGAGGAGGAGTCGTCGGAGGAGGAAGGGTGAAGACCGAGACGCTGTGTGCGTAAGTTCGAGAGAGACAGAAGTGGCTGTGTGCACTGACCTTTGGACTGTCTGAGAACCTGTTTTGTGTACCGACCCTTGCCTGCCTGACTACCCTCCCGCCTGCCTTGCCCTGGACCACATGAGACGGTGTGATACCCCCTGTTTATGGATTACGATGACGACTCTTGGATTACGGACTTGGCACGATAAGAACCCTGCACTTCCCCTTCCCTCCTGTACAGTAAATAAAGTATCGGATTACATTGAATATTGGTGTGGGTACATGGATTTATTATCTTCAGTCAGGTGGACACTCAACAATATCGGGGAGTGTGCCACAATACATACACACATACTGTACATACATACATAGGTTATCCTGAGTAGTACATAGGAGATGAATACATAGACCTACATACATACTGAGTGGCAACATCGTTGTTGTTGGCCTGGGCATCTGAGGCTACAGCCTACCCAGATGTTTTCTGAAAAGCCGTTGAGATAACAATAATAATAAAAACAATAATAACGTCCCTTCTTCATCTTCATACACAACGTCTTTCTGTTAAAGCTACCCTGGTAAGTGTACAAGAGTTTGGATCTTTTTATGAAGCTGTTACAGCCAACATTTCATATACAGAGCATTACTGTGCATAGATTGCCACTCCAATGCCAATCCAATCCATGCTTATTGAGTTTCCATTCCCAGTTGCATTCTTTTATTCTCTGAAAGAACCCTTTTTTCAAGTCAGCTTCCACACATCACATTGTGGACTGATACAGGCTACACTTTGTCTTTGTGTTATTGGTTAGAAAGGATTATCCACGCTTTAATTCAAATCAATGGACCACATTAGATTTCCCTAAAGTCATCTAATATAATCACAAATTAAGAATGCTCTAATTCCATCATCTTTATTTCAAAGACAAAAAAACAACTACTAATGCAGTTGAGTTATTGGGGATGTCATACTTATTGCATTCAGATACACTTTAGAAATACAATCGGCTGTGCCTCACCAGCGCTGAACTGCAAACTGAAACCAACGACCAGAAATAGAAAACATTTTTCCGCCTCCCGCCGCTGTTATCAGGTAATCACAAAAATAAACCCACAAAGATAACCAATAGGGTACAACGTGATACTGGTTATTTATTATGCATTTACTCAACAGAACAAGGATGACAAAATTCCCCAAAATGTTGGGAGTCTGTAACTGACGCAAGAGATCCTGCAGCTATAACCGATTACATTATTTTCCCCCCATGTCTCCATTTTGTTTAAAATTTTGAGTCCTGGTCCTGTGGAACATTATCAAACCAGACCTCGGAGTAGTGCGGATAGATTATATCCAAGGGGAGGTTGTAGATTGCCCCCATATTCATGCGGCCCTCGAAGTCCTTCCCGGCCTTGGTTAACCCCTCCTTCAGCTTGGCCGAGTTGATCAAGGCCTTCCTTAAGGTGGCGATGCCCTTGAAGCTCCTTCAAAGACGAAATGAAAGAAAATCTCTTTGTTTGTCTGTCAAGCTATACACAATGTTGTGTGTGTGTTGGTGTATGCGAGTGTGTGTGTGTGTGTGTGTGTTATCTTGTGTTTTCATGAAACCATGATATAACCGCATATGGAGTGTGTGTGTGTGTTTTGGATGGCTGGCTTAATTAGCCTCATCTGGCCCAGAGTCTGGGGTGGGTGGGGCTGCACACCTGTGGAACATTGCTGAATCAAGGCACACAGGATAAACCAGCCATCAATATACAGCTAGCATGCTAGCTGTATACCACCTCCTCTGTTCATTTCATTTCCTCAAAACTTTACAATAAACCTGACTATTTGCAACCCACCCTGCCTGTGTCCTTTGGGAGGAACCCCAGGAAAGCCATATTAATGTGGTGTAAGGCAAGTGACAATGCTACACCTCGCAACTCATAACCCCATAACTTAGCGTGACAAATGTATCTAGTGTAAGTAAATGGAGCCTACAGTATATCCTGCCCTATCCCTATAGATAAAGTGTGTGTAGAAGAGAAATACCTGAATATACAACTTCACAACTTGCTGCAGTTTCTTGGAACAAGTTGCGAGCAACAGCTCTGAGTTACAGGTTAGACCTATTCTCTATGGAGTTAGATTGGACACAATCCTGAGATAAGCATCTCAATCGTGTACCTAGTGGAAGGACCATAGCAGATAGGGCTAACTGAAGCCCTTGTGTAACTCCCTCACATTTTTTTGTTCCGTTTCTAGTTTGGAACCTTACTATTTTGGTTCCTACCTGGAAATATTTCTGCCACGCCAGTGTTTCCTCAGGTCTTTAAAAAATGTAACACCTTGCTAAAAAAACACGCTAAAAGCTAAAGAGAAGTCCGTCATGTTGATTTTTTGGGGGTTTTTTTTGTCGTCGTCGTTGTCGGTTTCCACTGAAACGCGCTTTCTTTCCTTTTCTAGCTCACAGATGCTGGCTCACGGATACCTGCTGGATCAGTAGATTGATAGCTGTGGTGTTGAAATTGACGACATTGGTTCACAGGCAATATACTATATATAAGAGTATATAGTATATTGCTATATAAATGCCAATCCATTTACCATTATGATGTATTGATGGTAGCCTTACCGTAGGCCTATACGGTACTGAAAATGGCCGCAGCAACACCGCTGACATGTTAGGAGGCTATCAAACATAAACTTCCTTCTGTTCAGAAGACAGTTCTAGCTAAAAACATGCAGGCAGCTGACATTTAGATTCAGGATTTGTATTTTTTTAATTGATTTTCCACCTCCTGCAGACTCATATTTCAATCTTTTGGTCTCCAGAGTAATTCCAGTTAACATTAGTCTCTTATTTGGAGTTTATCTGATGTCACAAGAATGTCACTGTTCAGAATGGCCCCTCGGTTCTGAAGAACATGTGACAATGAAACACTTTGACTTTGACTTGACTTTGACTTTGATTAATAATTGTATTGTAGTGTCTGGGCCACATTCAATCTACCCCTTGGCAGGCTGCAGGAAAAAACTGCTAGAGAGGCTAACCCCCCTGGCTCTGTGATTGGATAGTGAAATGACTTTCCTGATTGGATAGTTTAAATGATATGTTAATCTGAGCATCCCCATTGGTTATTCAGGAGGTCACAACAAATGTGGGGGAAAATTGTCCTGCACTGTATTTGTCCTGCATTCATAGATTTGATTTGTAGCTGTAGCTGAGTTCTGTGTGAAAAATGTTCACCCACAAACAGATAGATGTGTAACTGCAAACTTGACAACTTTTCGCGAAATCTTGCATTCACACATTAGAAATGATTTGTGCAAATCTTTTTCATGTGTTCACAAAATGTACAAGATCCTGTTGCCAACAGGACAGACCCTAGTAATGAATAGCAGTGTACAGGGAAATATTCTACGGCAACAGGAAAAGGTTAAAAACCCTCCATGCCCTATTGTCCGCGGTGGAGAGATCAGTGGAGAGGTTCAATGTGTTGAATGATTCACATGGCCCTGAGCTCTGGCCCTTTAAACGTGGTTAATTGTGTATATTCATCGCTGAACAGCAGTTATTGAGATCACCTTTTCTTTTTAATATTATTGAGAAGCCGTGGTAATTTAACGTTGCGGGTGATTTCGAGGGCGCTTGGCTTAGAGACCCTCCACTCTTCTCCAACTGCATAATTTTGAAAATGAATGGGAGTTATGGTGGATAATCCTTGTTTTTATTATCATTGAAAGAAGTAGCCTTCATGAATAAGAAAGGGTTTTCCTGTAAAATATCACGTACTTTTGTTTTGACATGGGCTGTTTTATTCATCAATCTATCCAATCAGCCATCACTTTCCAGTTTATTGACAGGGGACATAAGGTATGGACACATCCTGAATAATAGATTATTCCAGTATGCACTAACGATAGCTTGGTTATCTGGCGAACCTGTGTGAGTGTGAGCTTCACCAACCATTTTTACACAGACAACATTTATTAAATATATAATTAGCATGACAACCATTACTTTACACACTTCACTTTGGAAAATCAGTTACAGAAAAAAACACGTGAAATGTGAAAATATGTGAACCACATCAGAATGAGAAATCAGAATTAGGAACAACTTTATTGCCTTAGTTTTTGCAAACAAGGAATGTGCTTTTGTGCAATTGGTGCACATTGAACATTAAACAGATCCTAAAAAATGTGATCACATGTCAAGGGTAAAGGGTCCATAACCTGATGCGCCAGATCATTTGTTTCACAGAACCACCAGGGAAGTAGTCATTGGAAACTGTTTGGAAAAGGGCTGCCACTTTCAAAAAATCCTTGGCAGGTGATTGGATGAATCATCTGTCTATCGCCATTGTTGTTTCCGAACAAACAGTTGCCCCTCGCTTTCGTCACACCTAAACCTTGCCCACAGCTGCTGATTGGACCGAACGACCAGTGGTTCAGACTCACACGGATAGCTTGAAGCCTGGCCAGATGGATCTTAAAAGATAAACAGAATGTGAACTCGTAGTGAATTGTAATGGTCCCACGAGGCTAAAGGGACCATACTGGTAGGGAACCGTTGTAGTGACCAATAGGAATGCAGGGCTCTCAACAGAAACATATTGATTCCACCGTGACTTGAGATCCCGGCCAGAATTGGACCTGCAAAAGAAGAAAATGTGCACAAAAGATAACGCAGAGCCTTCGGTAAATGGAGGTCTACGGGTTTCTTTCTTTTATTCATGAGAAATTAATCATTTCCATGATGAACACACAGCAACATAAGCTGAAAGCTTTCACAGTAGGCGTTCCTCAATACCTTGGGGAATTTTCTTCTCAATCTATACAGTTTTACCCTTGACAGGAGGAATACATTTCAGCCTCACTCAGCCCATTTACATTCCCCTGTTCGCTGTCCAGATCACGTGGCTCCGCGAGTGTTTACCAAGCCAGGCGGTTTTTTTAACCGGCGTATTTTCTTTGCTTTCTTCTTCTACATCTAAGCTAATCACGCAAACCGTACTCAGCCTCCATCAGTATGTAATTGCAAACATTGTGGCGGCCTCCTCCCGGCCGGCGCGGCTAGCTAGCTTCTCACACACACCGCGAGAGTGTGTGAGTTTGGTTTCCTTGACCCAGTCAGCGTTGGAACGGTAGCAGTAGCTAGGATTGCATGCCGTGCTTTAGGAAGGCCTGGGACACAACCCTAACCCTGCATTTAGATGTGCTTTTATCTTGTTTGCAGGGTTTACTAGCGTTACTATTGTATTGTATTGTCAATCTTAAACAATTGAATGAATGCATATGTGTGTTTTTCTCAATGGCTATTGCCCACACATGTATTCTCCTTTGGTTATTTGGTTATGGGCTGACTGGTATTTGTGCTTGCTGTTTGGTTGTTGACGCAAGACGTCAGCGGAAAAGGGTGTATTTTCACTGAACTTTTATCTGTCAACTCTCCCATATCTCCCCCCAGCCCACACCCCAGGCACTCTCTGTGACTGTCAAATCCTACTTGTGACTGTCTCCCTCTCTCACGCTCTCGTCTCGCTCTCCATTTCTCTCTCTGTCTCTCTCTCTCTCTCTCTGTCTCTCTCACTCTCTCTCTGTCTCTTCTCTCTCTCTCTCTCTCTCTCTCTTTCTCTCTTCTTTCGTCTTCTCCCACTCACCCGTCACACGGTCACACCAAAGCTTTTACCTCAGTTGACTTGCACAACTGAAACTCTTCTCTACTTTCTTTTCTTTTCTATAAAGTTGCACGTTCTTGTTCAACTTAAACTAACTACTCTAGAGATCCACTTGCCTGTCAAAAGCCGCGAGTCACGAGAGGGAGATTCTAAATGGAGCTGTATGCACTTTGGGGAGGTTAACTTTTTTTGGTTGTGCTAACTGTTCCTCATGTCTTCATGCTAACACGGTTCACCTGAATTGACATATGGTGAGTCTGTTGTCGATGAGTTTGTGGGCGATATATATATATATATAAATATATCCATATTTATATTGAAAACAGGGGGATTATTAAGGGGATAAACAGTGAAGGGATGTGTATTGGTCCCTCAGGACTTGATTCGTGTTGCTGATATTACAACAGTGCTCATCAAATGCAGATAATATGCATGGTGACTGATGGCATTAAGTCGGTCTTATACGATGGAGTATGTGTATGGTGTGTATGTGTGTGTGTGTGTGTGTGTGTGTGTGTGTGTGTGTGTGAGTCTCCTGAGAACAGGCGAGTCTGAAAGAAGCAATCAATGTCAACCCTGGGGGAGGATGTCCCTTAACCAAGTTTACTCTCTCTCTGTCTCTCTGTCTCTCTGTCTCTGTCTCTGTCTCTCTCCTCTCTTTTATTGTGTATGTGTGTGTGTGTGTGTGTGTGTGTGTGTGTGTGTGTGTGTGTGTGTGTCTGTGTGTTGTGTATGTGTGTGTGCGTTTATACGCATGCATGACAGGACATTTAAAAGGGGATCTAATGCAGTCATTGAGGTGACCTATACAGACATGCAGAGCAAGAGGGGGAGAGAGAGAAAGAGGGAGAGACCCAACGTATATTATCATAGGTCACCTCTGCCAGTGCTGTGAATATTAATAACTCCACCCCAGGCAATCCCTGGGCCCAGATCTCCAACTGGTTTATTGTGAATGTCAGGGGTGAAGCACTTGGGGAAGTATTGTCAATAACGAGACTGATTTTTATGCAGAGATCTTGATACAGTGGCCGTGTGTGTTGTGTGTGTGTGTATGTGTGTGTGTGGTGTGTTGACCCAAAGGAACCAACCCAAAAGCCAACCTGCCCCTGTGGGAGGGGAGAGAGAAAGAGAGAGAGAGAGAGAGAGAGAGAGAGAGAGAGAGAAAGAGTGAGAGAGATGTGGTTTACCTTATGAAGCCTGCAGACCTGACCTGCACAGGTGCACCACGTCAGCGGACGACCCTCTTAGCTCCGCCCACCGGCTCCCTGCACAGACAGGCCAGGTGAACCGGCAGACAGAGAGAGAGGAGAGAGAGAGAGAGAGAGAGAGAGAGAGAGAGCGAGAGAGAGAGAGAGAGAGAGAGAAAGGGGGGATTCATCACAATATCCAGAGACACGTGGGAAACAGGACTGCAAAACCACCCACTGTAATAATAATAACACTTTTTGCATCCATCCGCGTAGCCTCAGTACATTTTGTGTTTTATGCTATTTTGGTGACAGTTATCACAGAGGAGTCATTGGCTTTGCCGTTTTTGACCGTGTGTTCTACACGAGGCCCGGAAAATAAAGGCTAAGTGTTGACGGGGAGTTTTGTGGATTAAAAAGCATTAGTTTGTCTACACTTGGAGCGTGGCTGGAGGCAAGGATTAGGCAACGCATTTACAGACGGGAGGAAGGGGGGGGGGGGGGTTGGTGGGGTGGGGTGGATAGGGGGGGGGGTTGGCTGGCGGGCAGATGGTAAAGTCACTGTGACGATGCCCTCCTCCTCTTTGATATCTCTCGCCCTCTCTCGTCTCTCTCTCTCTCTCTCTCTCTCTCTCTCTCTCTCTCTCTCTCTCTTCCTGTGCAATGTCATCCATAAAACCATTAGCTTACTCACACGTTCACTGGTTTATGATTCATTCACACTCACACCAAACAAGGGCAGAATCAGGTTCTATCAGCTGTGATGCTTTGAACAGTACGCCGACTAACTTCTGAAGTATATTTTCAAAATATATTTTGTATTATTTTCGAAAGATTTATTTTCGAGAGATTTCCCACATTCAACTGGAGATTTGTCAGTAATTCTGTAATTCAGTAATCCTTCACACCTACAGTGTGATTTTGATTTGATGATGACAATATTAACCTATAGCTCTTAAGTGTGTTTCTCGTCTGGAAACGTTCAAAGTCTGGCTGGTATCTGCCTCACGGAGACATATCGCTCCCCCTCATGTATTCCTTAGAAGCCACAACACGATTCTGGTTCTGGTCCCGTGTACGGGAAGCCGCCGGTCTCCTAAACTCACCCCGGTGTCTCCTCCACGGCAGACGATGAAGAATCAGAAGCGCCCTGGCAGGATATGGATCCGCTGTCTATTTATAGGCGCGTGGATCATTCTGAATATGTCAACCGGCCTCCGCTATCTTCAGCTCGCAGGCGGCTGCTGTGATCAATGTGCGTATGAAATAACAGATGACCCGGTCTGAGGGTGCATGGCTTTTTTTAACTGCAGGTAGGTGTGTGTGTGTATATATATATATACAGACAACATACGTATATTTGGAAAGGTGGATGTATGCAGGGATGGCTCGATGGATGAATGGATGGAGGGATGGAGGGATGGGGGATGGATGGATGGAGCAACAGAGGGAGGGGAGAGAGCGAGAGATGCAGAGTGTGGGATTCACAGCGGCACAGGAGGGAGAGTGGAGCAGGAGGGTCACTCAAACAGATTGGCCTGACATTAAATAAACTCCAATAAAACGTCCTCATCTCTCTCTCTCATCAGCACCGCCTCTACCCTCACCCCCACCCCACCCCACCCCCCCACACACACACACACCCCAACCCCCCATCCCACCCTCCCACAGCATCAGTCACAGACACACACAGATGCACACACACACACACACACACACACACACACAGGGATGCTAATTACACACCCATTCGCCCAGGTGTCTCGTCCAGACTAACAGCTCTCACATAGCCGTCTACTGCCACGTAGAAACATTATCATTATTAATCTGTGTGTGTGTGTGTGCGTGTGTGTGTGTGTGCGTGCGTGCGTGTGTGTGTGTGTGTGTTGAGTTGGGGGGGTGCTTCTTAGTGTGTTGAAGTCGAACCTTAATATTAGCTCTGTGATTAATGTCAGTGATAATATTCCCTGCTTCAATCCAATGTATTTTTTACTTGTTGTACATTTGCGCTGGTGTATTTTACATTGACATCGTCTATTTCAGTTTGTGTTAAAAGTTGAAGTAAATATATAGTGAAATGGAATCAATAGTGTCAGATTACACAAATATGATTATAAATCGACAGAGCAGATCGTATATATATATGGTAAATGATAAACGGATTGCATTTATATAGCTCTTTTATCCAATGCGCTTCACAGTTGCCTCACATTCACCCATCCACACACCGACGGCGGTGTCAACCATGCAAGGTAACAACCAACACGTCAGGAGCAGTTAGGGTTAGGTGGCGTCTTGCTCAGGGACACCTCGACACTTAGCTCGGTGGGAGTCCGGGGATCGAACCAGCAACCTTCCTGCACCTATAGATTATGTAGGTATATGCCTTCCCTGTTTGGTGTGTTTTTGGGTTCATATCCGTCCGTGTGTTTCATCAATGGTAGTCGTGGTACGCTGACTTGCACACTGCTGCGGGCGCAAGGGGGGAACGTCTTCCTCTCATCAGTGTTCCGGAGCAACTCACCCCCCCGTCACTCCGCCGCTCACCCTGCATCTTAGCTCATCTCTCTCTCTCTCTCACTCTCCCGTCAGACCCGTGCACACGCCTCACCTTTCACCCTCCTCGTCATCTTTGTCTTCATCTTCACAGGCACACTCGTATGCACACTCACTCACCTGTCTCTCGGCCTCATCTCTCTAACCCTCAATCTTCTTTCTTCTTGGGTGTTCCTCTCCTCTCCTTCTCGCCTCCTCCTCTCCTCTCCTTGTCTCCTCCTCCTCTCCTCCCCTTCTCTCCCCGTCCTCTCATCTCCTTCTCTCCCCCTCCTCTCATCTCCTTCTCTCCTTCTCCTCTCCTCTCCTTCTCTCCTTCTCCTCTCCTCTCCTTCTCTCCTCCTCCTCTCCTCTCCTTCTCCTCTCCTCCCCTTCTCTCCTCCTCTCCTCTCCTTCTCTCCTGCTCTCTCCTCCTGCTCTCCTCCTCCTCTTCTCTCCTTCTCTCCTCCTCCTCTCTTCTCCTCCTCTCCTCTCCTTCTCTCCTCCTCCTCTCCTTCTCTCCTCCTCCTCTCTTCTCCTTCTCTGCTCCTCCTCTCCTCCCCTCCCCTCCTCTCCTCTCCTCTCCTCTCCTCTCATTCTCTCCTCACCCTCCCCTCTCCTCCTCTCTCCTCCCCTTCTCTCTCCCCTCCTCTCATCTCCTTCTCTCCTCCTCCTCTCCTCTCCTTCTCTCCTCCTCCTCTCCTCTCCTTCTCTCCTCCTCTCTCCTCCTGCTCTCCTCCTCCTCTTCTCTCCTTCTCTCCTCCTCCTCTCTTCTCCTCTCCTTCTCTCCTCCTCCTCTCCTTCTCTCCTCCTCCTCTCTCCTCCTCCTCTCCTCTCATTCTCTCCTCCTCCTCTCCTCCCCTTCTCTCCCCCCTCTCATCTCCTTCTCTCCTCCTCCTCTCCTCCCATTCTCTCCCCCTCATCTCATCTCTTTCTCTCCTCCTCCTCTCATCTCCTTCTCTCCTCCTCCTCTCCTCTCCTTCTCTCCTCCTCTCTCATCCTGCTCTCCTCCTCCTCTTCTCTCCTTCTCTCCTCCTCCTCTCCTCTCCTTCTCTCCTCTCCCTCTCTGCTCCTCCTCTCCTCTCCTCTCCTTCTCTCCTCCTCCTCTCCTCTCCTTCTCTGCTCCTCCTCTCCTCTCCTCTCCTTCTCTCCTCCTCCTCTCCTCCTCCTCTCCTCTCCTCCTCTCCTCCTCCTCCTCTCCTCCTCTCTAAGCTCAATGGCTTCCTCTTCCCCCCCATTCGTCTTGTCTTGAACCTCTCCCTCACTCAGGGTGCCTTGAAATCCTTGAAGATTGTGAGAAATAAGTCAAGGACATGAATAATGATGGCTCGTAGAAAGTGCTTGAATGTATGCTGTATAATAATGTATATTTTGTGCAAAAATGATTTTGATATATTTTTTTAACTAAATGTGGTTAAATAGGTTACAGCACCATTGAAAAGTGTTCACACATCCAAGCCTCTCACTCTTTTTAATGTTGTCTCTGTGAGCTTCTGTCAAGCCTGCTAGCTCTCATATTAGCTATTATAGAATTATTTTGTAAGAGTAATCAACCTTGATTCGTGTCTCAAACTATGCCGTGTTGGGTTCTTGAATTTGATGGAATTGGTCCTGGAAAGTCCTTGGAAAGTCCTTGAATTGGATTATTAATTAAGGTGTGGGAGCCCGTCTTTTCGTTCTCCCTATCCTCCTCTCCTCCTTTCCTCCTCCACCTCATCCTCCTCCTCCTCCTCCCCCCACCCTCCTCCTCCTCCTCCTCCTCCTCCTCACCTCCTCGTCCTCCTCGTCCTCCTCCTCTGCGCCCCAGTGCTCTGTCCTTGGAAGCTCCTTGAAAACGGATCTGTCTCTCCCAATATAGAGACAGCAGACAACAACAACACAACGCTACTGGAATAGCCTGCAGGAGTAGAGACAGCGGTGTTCTGGGAGGATCCCTGGAGGGAAGATCCTAGCGTTGCGTACGGCGCAGGGGATGATGTGTATGCGGGTTCAGTCACACAGCTTATTGATCCGAGACAGGAGACCAAGCCTCCAACATTACCTTCCGTTCTGTCTTGGTGCCGGTGCAGGCATTGAGTACAGAGGAACGCGGGAATATGGTTCAAATGTTCCCGTTCTGGCGCACACACACACACACACACACACACAGACACACACACAGACACTCACTCTCTGTTAATACACACGGTTAACAGGGACCTGCAATTATTTTAGGGACCTGTTGACAGGATGAATTCAAGTACTCTCCAGGTGATGTGAATTAAAACTAACAGCACGCAGTTGATTCACAGTGACTGCAAGGCAATTACAGCGGCGTTCATTCCTTAATAATGCCCACCGGAGAGAGAGCAGAAACTGCACAAAAGTAGCACAACCTGGTGAAAACGATTTGCATCTCACAGCCTCACTACCCGTTCCTTCACATAACAGAACAAACACAAACAAAATATGAATAAGGAAATCCACAGGAAGGACTGAAGAGATTAATAGGTTATAGATGTGGGGGGGTGGGGGCGGGGGGCGGGGGAGACAGACAGGTGTATTGAACTCTCTTTGCATAGAACACTGAGGGAACTGCTTGGGTGTGTGTGTGTGTTGTGTGTGGTGTGTGTGTGTGTGTGTGCGTGTGTGTGCGCGTGTGTGTGTGTGCGTGTGTCTAATGTAACACTTCATTAGTACCAGTGCTTTTATCTGATGTTTGGTCTTTTTTTGGTCTTTTTTTTGAACACCTGTGTTTACCTTACCTCTATTTAGGTACCACTGCTACCACCTCTATTTACCTTCACATTACCTTATCCATTGATCACCGGTCCCTTGTCAACAGAAAAGCATTAGGAGAATGGTCCACAGGGACACAGGCACTGTACAGGCAATGTTGCTTTCGAAGGAATAACACTCTGCTCACTTTTTCAACGCCCCTCTCCTCCCTCCTCCGTCCTCCGTCACCCACCACCCCCACCGCCACCCTCACCATTAGGGCTCCCGAGGACAGGGCGCAAGGACAGATGAAATCATTCACTGGAACCAAGCCCAAACGCTCTGTTAAATCCGATACCATACTAACCCCAAACAAACAACTCCCAAAAAAATATTTGGAGGCTAAAACGCAAACAGAAAACCTCCCAAAAAAAGAACGGGCTTCAAGGAGAAGTCTCTCTCCAACATTTACTGGAATGGTATTTCAAGTAACAGTGAGCCACTAATGGATTATGTCATTCCTATTTTTTTGTAAGTTATTTTGAACCGCATCATTCAAAAGGACACCAAGCCATTACCCAGTAAGGAATTAGCAACTCAACTTTAACCTTGAGCCATTATACGCTATTTGTGTTGAAATACTAGTATTATTAAAGCATGGTGATTATAGTCGATATAATCCCTCAGGCTGTTCACAAACCGTATTTTTGTTATACTCAGCTTTCAAATCCCCTTTCATTCACACAGTTGGAGAGTTAACAAAAACTTCAGTGCTTCAGCGAATCTGTATAAATCCATGAATCTCTGGAGATTATCTCGAGATCTCGCCCAACAGTATGTCCTGCTCTGTCTCTTTGCCTGCTATACTACTCTCTCTCTCTCTCTCTTGCTCTCTCTCTCCCACTCTCTCTCTCTCTCTTTCTCTCTCTCGCTCTGCTAAATCCCTGATGAGTCCTACATATTTAAAGCCTATGATTTTTGTGTTCTCAATTGTATAAGCGCACACTGTGTGCCGGGGACAGTCTGTCACTCAGCAGAAAGTGTTTCCGGTGTCAAGAGTTGCCCTGCGGTGTCTGAACAGCGCCTGAACCAGAGTTGGGTCGCTTCTCCCCGCCTGGTCCTCAATACAACCATAAATCCAAGAGAATGTGTTATAGAAAACATGCAATTTGTAAAATGATTCAAGGATTTCTTTTTTTTTTAAACTGGGTTTGCTTTGGAAACCAGTGACAAAAGTAAAAAACAAGCTGGCCAGTGATAGCAGGGTTCGAGTATTTACAATATTTACAGCAAAAAAGACCAGCAGTAATGATAAATATTACAAATATATAAAAGGCAGGATAGAAATGTAAGAAATATGAAAAAATATATTGAATACAGTGAGTACAGACCATGTATGTCTGCATGTATGTACTGTATGTCATAAGTTCTGTCCTAAGTTATGTTGTGAAACTATGTGAGTGCATGTGTTCTAACCATGCATGTGTGTATGTGAGTGTGTGAATGTGAGGGGCGGGGTCCTGGTGTGTATGTGATGTGTTGCTCCACGGGGCTCCTCCTCCTCGACCACGACACAGGTGGATGTTGTTATTGTTCTTGTTGCATGTGTTTTTACAGGCAGAGCACGCAGGTGGTCAATGCTAA
This sequence comes from Coryphaenoides rupestris, assembly GCA_002895965.2. Classification (NCBI taxonomy): domain Eukaryota; kingdom Metazoa; phylum Chordata; class Actinopteri; order Gadiformes; family Macrouridae; genus Coryphaenoides; species Coryphaenoides rupestris. The sequence goes on from PIJE02002692.1 coordinate 15,141, forward strand.
CATGTCGGCCCTCCTCCTGAGTGTGGTGATGGCCCGTATATATAAACGGTAAATATTTATCCGAAGCTTCACAGTTGCCTCACATTCACCCATTCATACACCGACGGCGGTGCCAACCATGCAAGGTAACAACCAACACGTCAGGACATCAGGGTTAGGTGGTGTCTTGCTCACGGACACCTCGACACTTACAGCTACGTGGAGCCCGGGGATCGAACCAGCAACCTGCCTGTTGCCAGACAACCGCTCTTATACCTCCTGAGCTACTGCCGCCCTATCCTCCTCATCCTGTGTGGCCGTGAATGGCCAATGTGCCACAGGCATGAAGCCTCACCCTGCAGCAGCACCACTGTTCAATGATCAACCCAAACTCCAGGGCCAGGTGAGGCTGCTTAAACCAGCCACCAACAACACACACACACACACACACACACCACACACACACACACACACACACACACACACACCACAATCCACTAACAATGTTTGACAATCGTTCAATCGAATCTATAACATCATGATGACATTTAAGATGATTCTTAAACGACAAGATGATAGGAAGACCTAACACTGAGTAAAATACCTCTACACACACACACACACACACACACACACACACACTGCAGTGAAAAGGCAGGTTGACTTTACAGGTAGACACTGAAGGATGGTCGCTTTACACAACAGATTATAACCGCTCCATAGCACTCTACTTCACTCTTACGAAAGGGCAAAAGTACTTTTCTTGTTCACTGAATCGTTTCTCATTTCTCTGAGGCAGAGAGAGTGAGGTAAACGTAGCATTTTTTACCTTTTCTCGTTCTCTCGTTCGACTACACAAAAATGATCTCTCTCTCCCGCTCTCTCTCTCTGTCTTTCTCCTGCTGTTCGTTTGAATTCTCCCTCACATTGTTCTACTGACCCTCTCTCTCTCTCTCTCTCTCTCTCTCTCTCTCTCTCTCTCTCCACATTTCATGTGATGCATTTCAAACGTGTCCTAATCAGTCAGCAATGCTGGAACCTTTTACCTTATTCCAGCCCGCGCCACACGCAACGATCAAACGCCAGGTGAGAGGAGTGGCTTCAATAGCTCGTGGAGAGACACCGACATCGCATCCAGGAATGATTTACAGGACAATAAATGAATTAACAGCACATCAAAGTCAGTCTGTGTGTGTGTGTGTGTGTGTGTGTGTGCGTGTGTGTGTGCGTGTGTGTGTGTGTTGAGTATAAGATTAAAACATCAAATGTATCAATCCAATGTAATTAGAGATCGCTTTTGATTAACATGAAAGCTCTGCGACACATTTTTTGGGGCTAATTTCACCCACCAAGGTGAACCTGCGTCTCCTGCAGGTGATCATAATGAACATGAAACCATTGAAACAGGCCCGACTCATCTTACAACACATTTACATTTTATTTACATTGTATGTCATTAAGAGGATGCTTTTTTCCTTAATGCTGACATTTTGAATGATTGCCACAGGTTAATGTACAAAACTACACCTGACACGCCAGACGGTTTGTTTCACAGAGCCATCTGGGAAGTCGTCGTGATTGGAAACCGTTTGGAAAAAGGCCAGAGTAGCTATATGGGAATCACGACACGAGGTTACATGCTGCCTCCCGACACGCGTGTTCATCTGTTCTCATGTCTCAATCGATGCTGGTGTTATAAGGGCCTGATCCCTGATCCAGGCCCCACATGGCTGCAGAGGCTTGGTGTAGTACTGCAGCACCTGGAGTATCAAGGAAACTCCGCCCCCAACCCGGGGCCTCTCATTGCCTCTACCCAAGTGTGGCCAATTAAGGGCCAATTAAAAACCAATCAAGTCGGAGATATAAGTCACAGAGAACAAAGGCCAGGCAGACTGACTGTGGGCGAGAGGACAGTGGAGACCAGGACGGTCCACTGGGCCAGTCTCAGGAGCAATGCGGCTGGCCACGCTGTGTGAGTGGTTTTGGGACTTTTAGTTTGTTGTGGACATTTATTGGGAGTGTGCAATCATGGTGTTGTTGAATACTTTTTTAAGTTGCCTTTTGTTCCTCTCCCCTTTACCTGTTATGTTGAATTAAATGTCTAAGTTTGTCATGCCACAACCCTGGTTTCTGTCTGCTTTATTCCACCTGGTCCACCCACTACGCTGTCTCGCTAGGCCGGTGTCTCAACATCACAACCATGCAAGCGTCACTGCTACTCCTAAAGGGGTGGCGTGGTGGTGAACACCATCTTGTCCCGTATCGCACCTGTTTGAGTCAGTGAGAGATTGTGTCGTTGTGTGATATTGATCTGGATCTCTTCTTAGATATTCTACAGGCCTAACCAGCATATTCCCCTCTGTCGGCAGCAGTGTTGTGTTTATCTTCAAATATGTTATGTGAGCAATCTTCCACTTTGCTTGCTTTAGTTTTTCCTCAATTGTTTACACACACAAAACTGGAACTTATGAACACAATGACGCACAACCTGTAACTCATGTGCCAACTCCCTAAACCAATTCTGCTGAACTTGTAGAACACATTTCCTGCTTTAGACCCAGATTTCAATTCTAAACCACTTTCTTCAAAACACTACACACAATCCTCTCGATTTTGCACACTTCATCAATGCCAAATCTCCTTGTGTTTAGACAGAACACACTGCCATTCAATTGGCAAAACTTTCATTTCCAAGGCTGTTGTGCAATCAAAGCTTTAGCAATATAAGGGCCACAGGTGAGCTCCTGGTTTGGAGAACAATGGAGTGAGAGGTGATCAGACAGGCAGAGGAGTGAGAGTAAGAGGAGGAAGAGGACGAGGAAGAGCAAGAAGGAGAGCCATTATCTCTGAGATTCGGGCCACTGTGGTCAACCATGGTTTGACCATGCAGGAGGCTGGCCAGAGAGAACATTGCCTGTGATGTCGATGAGGTCCTGTGGCCAGACAGGAACCGAAGACATGATGCAGCCTAGTTTTTTTTGTCCTTTTTTACTGTATTTAACATTTTTCTTTCTTTGTTTCTTGACTGTACTGGCCTATTTTCTATTGTTTGTTCTGTGTAAATCATTGACACATCCAGTTGTTTGCTGTGATGTATAGGCTACAGCGGTTTTGGAGAAAATAAATATTTTTGTTGTTACTGTATATTTGTGTTTTACATTTGAGTAAAAAAATTTGTTATATGTTTTACAACAGGAGTAAGCGTACACTAAACACTGAACATGAAAAGGTATAATGCTCCTGATAAGGCCTTCATACTGGTGTTTTCCCATTCATAGTGTTTTCCATTCAGCACATCAGTGTTCAATTGGTTGTTAGAAATGTGTCCTCATATGATGGTCTGTGTGTCGTTTGAACACAAAATACCATTTTGAGACATAACATTGTTTTGAAGGCAAAGTAGCATTTTGCAGGAGATATGTAGGGTTTAGCATTTTGTGTGTGTGTGGTTTTTGCAATTGAGAAAAACTGTAATCTAAATATAAACTCACTTACTATTAAAAGCTGCCGTCGGTGAGATACAATGTGAGTATAATATTGTACAAATATACTCGCAGCAGACGGGATGGCTATCAGTCAAGTCAAAGTGTTTATTGTCTCACGTTCTTCGTAATACAGGGCCATTCTGAACAGTGAAATTCTTGTGATTATTCTGTTTGTTTCTTGTGCCTGCCTCTGTTTTCTAGCAATTCTGTCTAATCAAGAGCATCTCTTCTCTGATTGGATCGGGGAGTCCAACCTGCCTAGCATTCACGACACTTTAAAGGTAATAACTTTAAGGTAAATAACTGCAAAATGCCACAACATTTGTTCAGGGTAAACTATATAAATAATACAGTATATGCATTCATAGCAGCAGGAAACCAACACACCTTTCATTCGAAAAAACAGCACATGAGCAGCACATGTCTACCTCCAATACATTCTGGTAAAATAAATAACATTAGAATACCATTACAGGTGTGAAAAAGGTAGTTGCAGCATTAACAGTGTTATACTTTGTCTTCCCTGCCTCCACCAATAGATGGAGTCCATCTCTACTCGGTGGTTAATCCACAGAACTTGATGGGTCCGCTGTATTGTCCTGGAATCAAGGCTGTCATGCACTATCCTCAGCACCGGGATTATACCCACAATCCGCTGTGAAGGAAGCATGCCAGGCCGCGCGTGTGTGTGTGTGTTTATGTGTGTGTGCGCGCAACGTTATGCAAATGTGTGTGTGTGTGTGTGTGTGTGTGTGTGTGTGTGCATGCAATGTTATGCACATGTCTGTGTGTGTGTCTGCATGTCTGCATGCGTGTGTGTGTGCAGGCTTCTGTATGCACGTGTGTGTGTGTGTGTGTGTGCACACATATGTGCGTGTGCGTGTGCTCATACACGAACGCTTGTCTAGGCAACAGGCCAAGGGGCTGTTGATGTGGATCTGCGAGCTCAATTCGTTAATTGCCACAGCTCTTTCCCAGTCATGCAGATGCGCGCTTTGCTTCCCCTCTGCGATGACTATCAATACCCAGCATCAGACACCTCTGGTCACAACACATCATCCTCCATATATACCAGGTCATGGCTGTATAATAGAGTAACCATATTATAGAACACCAGTCCCTTGTTGTCCAATCATATATATATAGTAATTACACTTATGAATGAACTAATATGGAGGCAGATTAATAGATGATGTAAGGTCAAAGTCAATGAACTCAACACGCTGATATTACTTGAGTGTTTTTGTCTGTTTGTTGGTTTAAAGGGTCAATGGTTTAATTTTGTGCTCGGCCTTCATGTGTCAATTTTGCGGTAATGGCCGCCTCTTCACAGAACCTTTGCCCCGGTTGTCCTGCCGGGTCGGGCTGTCATTTGTCTCTCGTGGGTCTCTTTGGCTCTTGGGCCAAAGAGATGAGACCTCATTGTTCTGGTTTTAAATGATGGTTTGCACTTCTGTGCAGTTTCTGTGTTTTGGAGATGGCGCGAAAGTGTCTAGTCTCCATCGTCGTAGCTCCGCGGAGATATTTTGTATTTGTATTTTTTCAACATAATCTTTTGCACAAATGCGTTGCCACTGACAACATACACACATTATACTTCCTTTTACATATTTCTCACTCCTGCTGTTTTGTTTTTTTTACTGTAAATATTCTTATTCTGATCCGTCCAATTCAAGTTATCTTTAGTATTCATTGGCATCGCCACTTTGCATTTCACTGCATATCCTGTATGTCACAAAGAAAGTTCTTGAATCTTGAAGTTATCCCTGGCCCCCCCCCTCCCTTCGTATCTTATGCAACGTGATTATATATCGATGGGCTGTATTAATGTCATTATGAAAGAGTATACAATGTTTTCCAGCTTGACCGTTGCGTGTGTGCTCTGCTGAATACGCTTATGTTGATGATTCTCTCTCTCTCACTCTCTTTCTCTTTCTCTTTCTCTTTCTTTCTCTCTCTTTCTCTCTTTCTGATCTGCTCCACTCATCTCTCCATTGCTCCTCTCCCTCCCTCCTTCCTCCCTCTCCCTCCTCCTTTCCCTTCTCTTCTCCTCCCTCCTCCTCCCTCCTTCCCTCCTCCCCTCCTCCCTTCCTCTCCCCCCCCTCCTCCTCCCTCTCCCCCCCTCCTCCCCTCCCTCCCCTCCCTCCCTCCTTCCTCCTCCTCCCTCCTCCCTCCTCCTCCCCCTCCTCTCCTCCTCTCCCTCCTCCCTCTCCTCCCTCCCCTCCCCCCTCCCTCCCCTCCTCCCTCCTCCTCCTCTCCTCTCCTCCTCCTCCCCCTCCCTCCCCTCCTCCTCCCTCTCCTCCTCCTCCTCCTCCTCTCCCTCCCTCCCTCCTCCCTCCCTCTTCCCTCCCTTCCTCTCCTCCCTCCCTCCCTCCTCCCTCCCCTCCCCTCTCTCGCTCTCTCTATATCTCTCTCTCTCTCCCTCCCTCTGCCCTCCACATCTCCAGCTCCAGAGTGTATTCTCCTTGCGAGGCGGGCAGCGGGGGTGACGTGACGCATCCACATGGAGCGCTGCGCTCTCCTCCTCCTCCTCCTCCACCTCCTCCACCTCCATCCTCGTCCACTCCGGCAGGAGAGCTGCTACTACACTCCGTTTGAGGTGATTTAGGCGCAGAGAGGAGAGGACCGTGCGCGTCAGGAACAGGTTTTATTTGTTTGTTTGTTTGCTTGTTTTCTTTTGTCGTTCTTTGTTTTGTTACGAGACCCCTCTCATTGCCTCTACCCAAGTGTGGCCAATTAAGGGCCAATTAAAAACCAATCAAGTCGGAGATATAAGTCACAGAGAACAAAGGCCAGGCAGACTGACTGTGGGCGAGAGGACAGTGGAGACCAGGACGGTCCACTGGGCCAGTCTCAGGAGCAATGCGGCTGGCCACGCTGTGTGAGTGGTTTTGGGACTTTTAGTTTGTTGTGGACATTTATTGGGAGTGTGCAATCATGGTGTTGTTGAATACTTTTTTAAGTTGCCTTTTGTTCCTCTCCCCTTTACCTGTTATGTTGAATTAAATGTCTAAGTTTGTCATGCCACAACCCTGGTTTCTGTCTGCTTTATTCCACCTGGTCCACCCACTACGCTGTCTCGCTAGGCCGGTGTCTCAACATCACAACCATGCAAGCGTCACTCTACTCCTAAAGGGGTGGCGTGGTGGTGAACACCATCTTGTCCCGTATCGCACCTGTTTGAGTCAGTGAGAGATTGTGTCGTTGTGTGATATTGATCTGGATCTCTTCTTAGATATTCTACAGGCCTAACCAGCATATTCCCCTCTGTCGGCAGCAGTGTTGTGTTTATCTTCAAATATGTTATGTGAGCAATCTTCCACTTTGATTGCTTTAGTTTTTCTCAATTGTTTACACACAAAAACTGGAACTTATGACACAATGACCACAACCTGTAACTCGTGCCAACTCCCTAAACCAATTCTGCTGAACTGTAAACACATTTCCTGCTTTAGACCCAGATTTCAATTCTAAAACACACTTTCTTCAAAACACTACACACAATCCTCTCGATTTTGCACACTTCATCAATGCCAAATCTCCTTGTGTTTAGACAGAACACACAGCCATTCAATTGGCAAAACTTTCATTTCCAAGGCTGTTGTGCAATCAAAGCTTTAGCAATATAAGGGCCACAGGTGAGCTCCTGGTTTGGAGAACAATGGATTGAAGTGAGAGGTGATCAGAGAGGCAGAGGAGTGAGAGTAAGAGGAGGAAGAGGACGAGGAAGAGCAAGAAGGAGAGCCATTATCTCTGAGATTCGGGCCACTGTGGTCAACCATGGTTTGACCATGCAGGAGGCTGGCCAGAGAGAACATTGCCTGTGATGTCGATGAGGTCCTGTGGCCAGACAGGAACCGAAGACAGGATGCAGCCTAGTTTTTTTTGTCCTTTTTTACTGTATTTTACATTTTTCTTTCTTTGTTTCTTGACTGTACTGGCCTATTTTCTATTGTTTGTTCTGTGTAAATCATTTACACATCCAGTTGTGTTTGCTGTGATGTATAGGCTACAGCAGTTTTGGAGAAAATAAATATTTTTGTTGTTACTGTATATTTGTGTTTTACATTTGAGTAAAAATATTATACAGTTATATTTTACAACAGGAGTAAGCGTACACTAAACACTGAACATGAAAAGGCATAATGCTCCTGATAAGGCCTTCATACTGGTGTTTTCCCATTCATAGTAGTGTTTTCCATTCAGCACATCAGTGTTCAATTGGTTGTTAGAAATGTGTCCTCATATGATGGTCTGTGTGTCGTTTGAACACAAAATACCATTTTGAGACATAACATTGTTTTGAAGGCAAAGTAGCATTTTGCAGGAGATATGTAGGGTTTAGCATTTTGTGTGTGTGGTTTTTGCAATTGAGAAAAACTGTAATCTAAATATAAACTCACTTACTATTAAAGCTGCCGTCGGTGAGATACAATGTGAGTATAATATTGTAGAAATATACTCGCAGCAGACGGATGGCTATCAGTCAAGTCAAAGTGTTTCATTGTCTCACGTTCTTCGTAATACAGGGCCATTCTGAACAGTGAAATTCTTGTGATTATTCTGTTTGTTTCTTGTGCCTGCCTCTGTATTCTAGCAATTCTGACTAATCAAAGCATCTCTTCTCTGATTGGATCGGGGAGTCCAACCTGCCTAGCATTCACGACACTTTAAGGTAATAACTTTAAGGTAATAACTGCAAAATGCCACAACATTTGTTCAGGGTAAACTATATAAATATACAGTATATGCATTCATAGCAGCAGGAAACCAACACACCTTTCATTCGAAAAAACAGCACATGACAGCACATGTCTATCCAAATACATTCTGGTAAAATAAATAACATTAGAATACCATTACAGGTGTGAAAAAGGTAGTTGCAGCATTAACAGTGTTATACTTTGTCTTCCCTGCCTCCACCAATAGATGGAGTCCATCTCTACTCGGTGGTTAATCCAACAGACTTGATGGGTCGCTGTCATTGTCTGGAATCAAGGCTGTCATGCACTATCCTCAGCACCGGGATTATACCCAATCCGCTGTGAAGGAAGCATGCAGGCGCGCGTGTGTGTGTGTGTTTATGTGTGTGTGCGCGCAACGTTATGCAAATGTGTGTGTGTGTGTGTGTGTGTGTGTGTGTGTGTGCATGCAATGTTATGCACATGTCTGTGTGTGTGTCTGCATGTCTGCATGCGTGTGTGTGTGCAGGCTTCTGTATGCACGTGTGTGTGTGTGTGTGTGTGCACACATATGTGCGTGTGCGTGTGCTCATACACAAACGCTTGTCTAGGCAACAGGCCAAGGGGCTGTTGATGTAATCTGCGAGCTCATTCGTTAATGCCACACTCTTTCCCATCATGCAGATGCCCGCTTTGCTTCCCTCTGCGATGACATCATACCCAGCATCAGACACCTCTGTACAACAATCATCCTCCATATATATGCTGTATATAGAGTACCATATATAGAACACCAGTCCCTTGTGTCCAATCATATATATATATATTACACTTATGAATGAACTATGATGGAGGTCGATTATAGATTATGTAAGGTCAAAGTCAATGAACTCAACCCTGATTTACTTGAGTGTTTTTGTCTGTTTGTGTTTAAAGGGTCAATGTTATTTTGTGCTCGGCCTTCATTGTCATTTTGGTAATGGCCGCCTCTTCACAGAACCTTTGCCCTGGTTGTCCTGCCGGGTCGGGCTTCATTGTCTCTCGTGGGTCTCTTTGGCTCTTGGGCCAAAGAGATGAGACCTCATTGTTCTGGTTTTAAATGATGGTTTGCACTTCTGTGCAGTTTCTGTGTTTTGGAGATGGCGCGAAAGTGTCTAGTCTCCATCGTCGTAGCTCCGCGGAGATATTTTGTATTTGTATTTTTTCAACATAATCTTTTGCACAAATGCGTTGCCACTGACAACATACACACATTATACTGCCTTTTACATATTTCTCACTCCTGCTGTTTTTTTTTTTTACTGTAAATATTCTTATTCTGATCCGTCCAATTAAAGTTATCTTTAGTATTCATTGGCATCGCCACTTTGCATTTCACTGCATATCCTGTATGTCACAAAGAAAGTTCTTGAATCTTGAAGTTATCCCTGGCCCCCCCCCTCCCTTCGTATCTTATGCAACGTGATTATATATCGATGGGCTGTATTAATGTCATTATGAAGGAGTATACAATGTTTTCCAGCTTGACCGTTGCGTGTATGCTCTGCTGAATACGCTTATGTTGATGATTCTCTCTCTCTCACTCTCTTTCTCTTTCTCTTTCTCTTTCTTTCTCTCTCTTTCTCTCTTTCTGATCTGCTCCACTCATCTCTCCACATTGCTCAACAGCTTTACACCGTTCTTTCTTGGCCCCCCGCCCCCCCCCATCGACCACTTGACTCTACTTGTTGTGGACGTGGTGGGAACAACACGCTACTATACAAAGACGTAAGGATGGACGGCTGCTCGGTTGTTGCTGCTGCTGCTGCTGACGGGGTCTTCGTGATGGGTCCCGGCGACGACGGCTCGTCTGCCTTCGGACGCCGCGGCCGCTCGCTGCAAGTGATGCTGCGGCGGCGCAAGAAGCCCAAAGCGCGGCGGAAAAAGCGCACGGAGTCGTTCGCCTTCCAGATGTGCTTCGCGGGCGCGCTGCTGCTGCTGGTGATGGCCATCAGGTCGTTTGCGCGCAAAACAGGTTGGAATTGCATGTCTTGAAGTGTGGCTTTGACTGTTGGGTTGTTTCTTGGTTGTTGTTGTTGTTGTTGTTGTTGTTGTTGCAAAAACATCTTTGCATTCTGAAGAGTCGGACCACCACTTGAAATGAGCCCAACTTGACATCAAATTAAAGATATGTACTCAAGTCATGTTGGTTGGTTTTGGAATTGGACCGGGCGTCTACATGATAATCTAGATATGAATGGAAACATCATCTATCGGCCATCAAATCAATGATGTCGTTGGCCTATGTCCATGCGACGTGATTGTGATGTCAATCACATGTCACCGGCTCCTATTTGACGTCAATCGATGTGTCAAGTGTCATACACACCAGCCTCTGGGTCCAAACTGCATTAGGACAGAATAGGACACCGTGTTTCTCCTCCCGAGTGACCGTCCATCCATCCATCCATCCATCCATCCATCCTCACACTCCAGCCGCTCAAACGCATTATGAGGATCGTTATCTGAGCGCACTCGGATCGATGGAGATCACCTCTGACTTGCCTCTGCAGGTGTGTTTCCACGGACCAAGCAGTGTGGAACCATAGGGTTTGGCTTCATTTCTTCATCCAAATATCTGGATTTATTTATTTATGTATTTATTTTAACTATAAAATCACGGGTCATGACAAATCATGACATTTCTCCATGGAGAGTCCATGGTCCACTTAGGCTAATGGTCCGGGTGGGTCTGATCAATATTTATGAACATGATCAGCTGTGTGTCCCAAGGCCAGAAACCAGAGAACCTGCAAGGAAGCAGACCAATGATGTCATTGAAAATACACTACAAGCTTAGTGAAGGCTCCACCCCTGCTGTACATGAATGAAGAAGGGACCTCATCAAAGTGTCCTATATTGAGATTCCTCCTTCATATGTTGGATGTACACTTTGTTCTCTGTGATTCTGGTGCCGGTTTCACACCAGAATGACTGTGTGTGTGTGTACCGTGCACCTCCAGGCCAGATACTCATTCCATATGTGCTGGGACACCAGTTGCTACACCCTCACACCAGTCGCAATTTAACAACAGCTACACCATTTGCATTCCATCCAGGTTCTTATATTGAGATTCACATATTCCATTGAACTTTAGCTCTTGGCTGAAACATGGAGAAACTAAAAGCAATTTACCTAATTGGCTTTTGAATGATGTGCAGTTTTGTCGTTTGCTGGCTGTTTAAGTTTAAAGCACAAAGAATATATTTTGTGGATGCGGCACCAGACTTTTTCATTCATCTAATTGTACTTTTTGAGGACATTTCACAGAAAGAAAATAGTCAACATCAGTCAGCTTATCCCTTATTTATTAGTTTTAACATTTACATTTACATTTACATTTAGGGCATTTGGCAGACGCTTTTATCCAAAGCGACTTACAAAGAGTACATTTGTTGAAGGAGAGGCAGCAATATATCACTGTGGTACCTGAAGATAAGAATAGAGCTGTTTTCGAGCATTCATATTTACGAGACGAATAGAACGAGTTTCATAATTGCCAAGTTGCCTGCATAAGTAGCTGGGCAGGCGTGCAATTCTAAGCATGATACAATATCTGAGAACGAACAACAATGCTAAGTGCCATTAATAAGTGTTAAGACATATAAACACACAGGTTAGTGCTAGGGGGGGGTTATGTAGAGTCCAGGTGAACTCTGAACAGGTGGGTCCACTTGACTCTACTTGTTGTGGACGTGGTGGGAACAACACGCTACTATACAAAGACGTAAGGATGGACGGCTGCTCGGTTGTTGCTGCTGCTGCTGCTGCTGACGGGGTCTTCGTGATGGGTCCCGGCGACGACGGCTCGTCTGCCTTCGGACGCCGCGGCCGCTCGCTGCAAGTGATGCTGCGGCGGCGCAAGAAGCCCAAAGCGCGGCGGAAAAAGCGCACGGAGTCGTTCGCCTTCCAGATGTGCTTCGCGGGCGCGCTGCTGCTGCTGGTGATGGCCATCAGGTCGTTTGCGCGCAAAACAGGTTGGAATTGCATGTCTTGAAGTGTGGCTTTGACTGTTGGGTTGTTTCTTGGTTGTTGTTGTTGTTGTTGTTGTTGTTGTTGCAAAAACATCTTTGCATTCTGAAGAGTCGGACCACCACTTGAAATGAGCCCAACTTGACATCAAATTAAAGATATGTACTCAAGTCATGTTGGTTGGTTTTGGAATTGGACCGGG
>PIJE02002692.1:37500-42500 GCA_002895965.2 Coryphaenoides rupestris
AGGAGAGAGGAGATGGGAGAGAGAGAGAGAAAGAGAGGAGGAGAGAGAGGAGAGAGAGAGTGACAGATTTGTTCTAGTTCACTCACTCTCTCTCTCTCTCTCTCTCTCTCTCTCTCTACTCGTCTCTCTCTCTCTCCCTCTCTCCTCTCTCTCTCTCTCTCTCTCTCTCTCTCTCTCTCTCTCTCTCTCTCTCTGCACCATGGTGTTCTGTGTAACACACTGGTCCACATTAATTTCCCCCCTGATCTCCGCTGCTTTCCCATTCCTCACCTTGCCTCCTCCTCCTGAGCTCATCATCACTTCTCCGCGTGCCCCTCTCTGCGTCCCACACTGTCTGCTGAGTTACTTTGAAACGTTTTCTTGTCACGCAGCACAAGAGACGATGACGCATTTTGTATTAGCTTTCGGAAACCCGCGGCCTCCCTTGTGTGTTGAAATGGGACGTAAAATGTCCTCACTGGTTCAGGAAATTGTCACACATTGTCAGTCGTTGTAATTGCCAAAGGTCTAAACTAAAGTGTTGCCAAATGTATTTCTCTAAAATCAGATACCCTAAAACAAAGTCGAAGTCAAAGTGTTTTATCGTCACATGTTCTTTCATAACACAGGGTGGGTCAATTGTGTAGGTTCCCATATACTATATTTAGGCTCTACCTGTGGGCCTGTTATGTCCAACAGGGAAAAAGGGAGGAGATGAGAGTAGAGGAGATGAAATGAGAGGAAGAGAGGAGAGGAGGGAGTCAAGGAGAGAGTGAGTGAGAGAGAGAGAGAGGAGAGAGAGAGAGGAGACCCTATAAAAGTCCTCATTAGGTGTGTGATTTATGAGCAGAGATCCTGAGGATACCTCAGTGGCCCTGTGCGATCCTCCTCTCTCTCTCTCTCTCTCTCTCTCTCTCTCTCTCACTCTCTCTCGCTTTCTCTTTCCCTCTCTCTCTTTCTCTCTCTCTCTCCATCTGTACTTTACTGAATAGTCCTCGGCCCCTTTCAACATCAGCCTCACATGGCTCAGGTTGGCTGTTTGTTGATCTAACACGCCGTTAAGCGTTTGAAGCAAACACACACACACGCGTGACATCGGCAAACACACAAGTTGCGTAATTACCGTTTCCGGGGTGCCGATATGATTGGTCGAGTGACCACCACCTTCAGACCCTATGAGTTTGGACCATAAGAAACAGCGTTTAGCGTTGAGTGAGTTATTCAGAGGCTGGGTATGGCTATGGGCGGAGGGTTTTTTTTTTTTTGTTGCAGTATGTGCTCTTTAAAAGTGCGGTTTGATGTTCTTCTTGTGGAATGGTGCATGCTGGGAAGGCAGCACATGAGCCCAAAGGGGCCGAAAGGTTCGTCCGTGTGTGAGAATATTGATGAGCGAAAAACATCACAAGTATAAATTCCAAAGCGCAAACTTCGGTTCATGTTTGTAGCGAGACCCCTCAAAAAAATATTTGAATCATATTCACGCACAGAATCTATTTTGGACACAAAAATTCCAAGATATTATTTTGTCTCTCTCTTGTATCTCGTGCACTTTGGGCTTTAGAAGTGTTTAAGGTCAGAGGTTTCCATCTGTTTTAGTACATTTACATTTACATTTACATTTACATTTACATTTAGGGCATTTGGCAGACGTTTTTATCCAAAAGCGACACAAAGCGTGTTGACGACGTTCTGGTGAGACACACTGAGACTGAGCTCTCCACAACATTCAGCATATTCCACCAGACACCACCGTATTCCTCAGCTACTGTACGATCGTGCCGGCGTGTGCGTATTTCGGAGTTGCGTTGGTCCATTGGGGGGGGGGGTGGGGCTAACGAGGACCGGAGTGACAGTATGAGTTGCTGGACCCTGCAACGATTGGCCCCCCTCAAGAACCTCTTTTGTGCCGCGTTAACAATAGCAACACACTATCGCCGCACCTCACGGCGGCAACTTAGCGCGGCACAAAGGAAACCTGCTAAGGCTTTTAATTACACAGATCAAATCTTTCAGACCGCCGGTGTGTGTGCGTCTGTGTGTGTGTGTGTGGTGATGTGTGTGTGTGCACGATTATGGCCAAAATGTTAATCACGATTATTTTGATCAATATTGAGATCAACAATTATTTATCACGATTATTCATGAATTTTAGGGACAACATTTTTTATTGCACTTTCACGTTTAAATGAACAACACTGGCTTCCACTTCCATTGTTGTGCTACATTCTGGCTAATCTTGCATCAGACTGTCCTTATCACAGTGCATCTCGTCGAAGGAAAAATATAAATAAAATAGTATCAACAATTTTTACCCAAAATGTAAATTGTTTTAATTGTATTGCGCAGACACAACTCTAACGCACTCTTTGCATATGATTTGTTCTCGTTAACATCACTCGCCCTAAATCTAAAAAACTTCCAGACAAGGATGATGATCTTTTTCGGAGGGACGAGCTTCCTCGCCTTCTTCTCCTGACATTTGATTTCCCTTTCACACGACACCCGTGACCGTCTGCTCTCTGTTCTGTTGTCTGTCTCTCTTCTCTTCTACTAATTAGTGTTGTGTCGTTCGTGAACGATTCGTTCAAAAGACCGAATCTTTTGGGTGAACAAACTGAATTGAATCAAACTTACTGAAAAGATCCGTTCATTTCTCAGTTCAGTTGAGCTCTCGGACGGATCTGATCAGCAGCGAGCATGCAGGCAGGGGGAGGGGCTGCCGACGTGATTCGTCCTGCGAACCAGTTCTGCTGTGATGAACAAATCTTTCAGCGCAGCAGAACTGGTTCGCAAGGGACGTTCTCAATTTCCCATGAGCCTTTGCGTCTTCGCGCCTGGTTTTTGGTCGCAAGCATTGACGCACAATAGAGACCCTGCCACTCTTTCATTTTTTTTTTTTTTCATCTGGTTTTTGTCTAAAAACTATTGTTCTACCGTTGACATCAGGCAATGACATGTATGGGCATCGCTCCAACTCTGTTTCTCTGAAGTCTGCTCAGACATGTGTGTGTTTTGTGTGTGTGTGTGGTGTGTGTGTGTGTGTGTGTGTGTGTGTGTGTGTGTGTGTGTGTGTGTGTGTGTGTGTGTGTGTCTCTGCAAAACCCTTGATTCATTTCACACACACACACGTGTCCATTCGCCAACTACATGTCAAATAAAGTGATAACCATAGCGCCGAACAGAACATACGACATACGTGTCATGGACGTGCTGCTGATCCCATTAAAAGAACAAATGCATCTGTCATCTGATAATTGCAATAATCATCTTTTGTTCCAGCACTTGGTTTTTAATGCATAGGTCTATATATGGTTCATGTTTGTATATATACTGTATATATAGTGTATAAGTTAGATTGGTAAGGTAGATTGCTCTTAAAATGCGGTCGTCTCCCATTCATGTTTTCTTTCAAGTTCTCCGGTTGAAAGTTGAGTTTTAACCGTGTAAATTTGTGAGCGCTAAGGGAGCCGTTAAAGAAGCCTCGCAGACCAGTTTTCTGTCAAATAAACTTCTCACTTCTCACTATCGTAAGCTGAGGAAAACAACAATGTTATGGCACGGAGGCTATAAAAAAAACTACAGAAAAGCCCAGCCGCTATTACAGACGTCAAAACGTCGAACCGCCTTTGTAGTGTTTCTTCTCTTCTCAGGTCCGACCTGTAAGTCACACAGACGAAACGTAACTTGGCAGAGTAGATACAGAATCACCTATTAGTGTTAGTTTGCACATAACACAGCAATGTACCGCATATCAGCCTCCCCCACACCCCACCCCTCAACGCACATTGCCGGGACTCCCAGTCACAACCAACACGTGCACGTTTGGCGAATCGGTGCTGTTGTTGCCTTGTTGCCAAGGCGATGTGCCAAGAAGAACAGCGGTATGTGTTTTTCGAAGCCACCACATTTCTTCCCCCGGCTTCAAATATCTCCCGTCCGTCAGAACCAAACATAAGGCATCAAGCAGTAGCCCTGGTGTTGTGTGCACGTGGGTTTTATGGACCTATTATTCATGCCCAAATAAATCCTAACCCCACCACCCCCCCTCTGCCCCCCTCGCTGTCCACAAGCACACACACACACACACACACACATACACACACACACACACACACACACACACACACACACACACACACACACACACACACCGCGATCCTGTCTAAACAAAGCAGGCGTGTTCAGTGTAGCATTCTGTCGCGTCGTAAAAACCGGATAGCCATGGAAACCGTGTAGCGCGGTGAGAGATGTGTTATGTATTACAAGACAGCGGTAAAACCCATTTGCAACTCAGACGTTGTAATCACATCACATGTAAGCCGGTGATTAATCAATTAAATATGAATCACATGAATTATTGAGCAAACGAAGCTGTTTGCAGCCGCAGCTGCAGCAGCACAAACAATACAAATTGGAATTGTAAGTTTGGTGGACATGGGGGCAGGGGGGTGGGGGCAGCTAAATATCAGGCTTTTACCTTGAAAGCCGGATTATCGTTCTGTTCTATTTCAGCCCCCGCTGGTGTGAGCCTGTATGTCTTTTGCATGATTAGTATTCATATACCTCATTTCATTGCATGCAGGCGGTACATGATGCAGATGCTGCAGTATGTTTTGGTGTGGCTTTACCGCACCGCAGAGGCGCTTGGTTTTGTGTTGGGGGTCATCTTGTCGTCGTATTTAGTGGTGTACATTAGTTTAGTCAAGTCAAGATCAAATCATCCATCCATCCATGTTGTTTTCTGCGCTCATACTGAGGGTAAACATGCATTTTTTACTCTGGTGATCGACACACACACACACACACACACGCACGCACGCACGTATACATGCACATCATATTCTACCATTGGGAATAGATGTGTTGTGTCTGTTGCTCTTGGACATTCCAGGGCCGATTACATAAGCATGTAGTGTTTTGTCATCTGAGCACTGGCAGAGGTGATTTACACTGACTGTGTGTGTGTGTGGTGTGTGTGTGTGTGTGTGTGTGTGTGTGTTTTTGAAATGCTCTATTTGAAA
>PIJE02002692.1:47500-50000 GCA_002895965.2 Coryphaenoides rupestris
TCTGTTGTCTGTCTCTCTTCTCTTCTACTAATTAGTGTTGTGTCGTTCGTGAACGATTCGTTCAAAAGACCGAATCTTTTGGGTGAACAAACTGAATTGAATCAAACTTACTGAAAAGATCCGTTCATTTCTCAGTTCAGTTGAGCTCTCGGACGGATCTGATCAGCAGCGAGCGTGCAGGCAGGGGGAGGGGCTGCCGACGTGATTCGTCCTGCGAACCAGTTCTGCTGTGATGAACAAATCTTTCAGCGCAGCAGAACTGGTTCGCAAGGGACGTTCTCAATTTCCCATGAGCCTTTGCGTCTTCGCGCCTGGTTTTTGGTCGCAAGCATTGACGCACAATAGAGACCCTGCTGTGATGAACAAATCTTTCAGCGCAGCAGAACTGGTTCGCAAGGGACGTTCTCAATTTCCCATGAGCCTTTGCGTCTTCGCGCCTGGTTTTTGGTCGCAAGCATTGACGCACAATAGAGACCCTGCCACTCTTTCATTTTTTTTTTTTTTCATCTGGTTTTTGTCTAAAAACTATTGTTCTACCGTTGACATCAGGCAATGACATGTATGGGCATCGCTCAGGTTCGCTGTTTGTTGATCTAACACGCCGTTAAGCGTTTGAGCAAACACACACACGCGTGACATCGGCAAACACACAAGTTGCGTAATTACCGTTCCGGGGTGCCGATATGATTGGTCGAGTGACACCACCTTCAGACCCTATGAGTTTGGACCAATAAGAAACAGCGTTTAGCGTTCAGTGAGTTATTCAGAGGCTGGGTATGGCTATGGGCGGAGTTTTTTTTTTTTGTTGCAGTATGTGCTCTTTAAAAGTGCGGTTTGATGTTCTTCTTGTGGAATGGTGCATGCTGGGAAGGCAGCACATGAGCCAAAGGGGCCGAAAGGTTCGTCCGTGTGTGAGAATATTGATGAGCGAAAAACATCACAAGTATAAATTCCAAAGCGCAAACTTCGGTTCATGTTTGTAGCGAGACCCCTCAAAAAAATAATTTGAATCATATTCACGCACAGAATCTATTTTGGACACAAAAATTCCAAGATATTATTTTCTCTCTCTCTTGTATCTCGTGCACTTTGGGCTTTAGAAGTGTTTAAGGTCAGAGGTTTCCATCTGTTTTAGTACATTTACATTTACATTTACATTTACATTTAGGGCATTTGGCAGACGTTTTTATCCAAAAGCGACACAAAGCGTGTTGACGACGTTCTGGTGAGACACACTGAGACTGAGCTCTCCACAACGTTCAGCATATTCCACCAGACACCACCGTATTCCTCAGCTACTGTACGATCGTGCCGGCGTGTGCGTATTTCGGAGTTGCGTTGGTCCATTGGGGGGGGGGGTGGGGCTAACGAGGACCGGAGTGACAGTATGAGTTGCTGGACCCTGCAACGATTGGCCCCCCTCAAGAACCTCTTTTGTGCCGCGTTAACAATAGCAACACGCTATCGCCGCACCTCACGGCGGCACTTAGCGCGGCACAAAGGAAACCTGCTAAGGCTTTTAATTACACAGATCACATCTTTCAGACCGCCGGTGTGTGTGCGTCTGTGTGTGTGTGTGTGTGTGCATGTGTGTGTGTGTGCACGATTATGGCCAAAATGATAATCACGATTATTTTGATCAATATTGAGATCACGATTATTTATCATGTGTGTGTGTGTGTGTGTGTGTGTGTGTGTGTGTGTGTGTGTGTGTGTGTGTGTGTGTGTGTGTGTGTGTGTGCAAAACCCTTGATTCATTTCACACACACACACGTGTCCATTCGCCAACTACATGTCAAATAAAGTGATAACCATAGCGCCGAACAGAACATACGACATACGTGTCATGGACGTGCTGCTGATCCCATTAAAAGAACAAATGCATCTGTCATCTGATAATTGCAATAATCATCTTTTGTTCCAGCACTTGGTTTTTAATGCATAGGTCTATATATGGTTCATGTTTGTATATATACTGTATATATAGTGTATAAGTTAGATTGGTAAGGTAGATTGCTCTTAAAATGCGGTCGTCTCCCATTCATGTTTTCTTTTCAAGTTCTCCGGTTGAAAGTTGAGTTTAACCGTGTAAATTGTGAGCGCTAAGGGAGCCGTTAAAGAAGCCTCGCAGACCAGTTTTCTGTCAAATAAACTTCTCACTTCTCACTATCGTAAGCTGAGAAAACAACAATGTTATGGCACGGAGGCTATAAAAAAACTACAGAAAAGCCCAGCCGCTATTACAGACGTCAAAACGTCGAACCGCCTTTGTAGTGTTTCTTCTCTTCTCAGGTCCGACCTGTAAGTCACACAGACGAAACGTAACTTGGCAGAGTAGATACAGAATCACCTCTTAGTGTTAGTTTGCACATAACACAGCAATGTACCGCATATCAGCTCAACGCACATTGCCGGGACTCCCAGTCACAACCAACACGTGCACGTTTGGCGAATCGGTGCTGTTGTTGCCTTGTTGCCAAGGCGATGTGCCAAGAAGAAC
>PIJE02002692.1:52500-55000 GCA_002895965.2 Coryphaenoides rupestris
TGTCTTTGAGAATACGCTGGGTACTTTTGCCGACTTCCCTTACCCCCCTTGTTCCATCATGCCAGAGGCTGTTCACCTTGGAGACCTGCTGCGGATATGGGTACGGATGGGAAACTAATTTCATTGATTTGATTGATTGATTGATTGATTGATTGGTTACTCTTTTTCATTATGATGACCAATTTTGGGCTTGATATTTCTCTTTCACGTCATCCGTGTGTCATGAAACCATCCATCCACCTGTCATCCCTGTTGGTCGATCCATCCATCATCCATTGATCCATCATCCATCGATCCATTCACCCGTCCACCCGTCAATCAATCAATCATCATCAACCATGATCAACCATCTATCTGTCAGATTTCTTTCTTTCTTCCTCCTTTCCTCGTGGGTTCTCTACTCCAGCGTCAGAATGATGTGTGTGTGTGTGTGTGTGTGTGTGTGTGTGTGCTTGCGATCAGTCGGGGGAAAGAGACACCGCCTCCCACTGTGCACTCTGTGCCTCAACTAATGGAGGGCAACAAACAGAGAGATAGAGTCTAGGGTGAACGAGCATGAGTAACAGTTAAGATAAGAGAGAGAGAGAGAAAGAGAGAGAGAGAGAGAGAGAGAGAGAGAGAGAGAGAGAGAGAGAGAGAGTGAAAACAACAAGAGATTTAATTGGGGTTGTGTAAGGTGAGTCTCAAATTGATTTGTTGAGGCAGTAAGCAGTACTGAACACATACACATATATGACCTCAGAGAAACACACAAACACACACACACACACATGCTAGAGCTGGGCAATATGGAAGAATATATTATTCTGAACAAATGTATGACAAAAGCAAAATGTACATTTACATTTAGGGCATTTGGCAGATGCTTTTATCCAAAGCGACTTACAAAGAGTACATTTGTTGAAGGAGAGGCAGCAATATATCACTGTGGTACCTGAAGATAAGAATAGAGATGTTTTCCAGCATTCATATTTACGAGACTAATAGAACGAGTGAATAATTGCCAAGTTGCCTGCATAAGTAGCTGGGCAGGCGTGCAATTCTAAGCATGATACAATATCTGAGAATGAACAACAATGCTAAGTGCCATTAATAAATGTTAAGACATATAAACACGCAGGTTAGTGCTAGGGGGGGGGGGGGGGTTATGTAGAGTCCAGGTGAACTCTGAACAGGTGGGTCTTGAGTCTCTTGTTAAGGAGGGGGCGGGGTTATGTAGAGTCCAGGTGAACTCTGAACAGGTGGGTCTTGAGTCTCTTGTTAAGGAGGGGGGTTATGTAGAGTCCAGGTGAACTCTGAACAGGTGGGTCTTGAGTCTCTTGTTAAGGAGGGGGGTTATGTAGAGTCCAGGTGAACTCTGAACAGGTGGGTCTTGAGTCTCTTGTTAAGGAGGGGGGTTATGTAGAGTCCAGGTGAACTCTGAACAGGTGGGTCATGAGTCTCTTGTTAAGGAGGGGGTTATGTAGAGTCCAGGTGAACTCTGAACAGGTGGGTCTTGAGTCTCTTGTTAAGGAGGGGGGTTATGTAGAGTCCAGGTGAACTCTGAACAGGTGGGTCTTGAGTCTCTTGCGGAAAGCTGGCGAGTGACTCGGGCCGTCCTGACTTGAGCCGGGAGCTCATCCACCCACTGCGGAGCCAAACCGTGAAGAGTTGGGACTTGGAAGAGCGATGTTTGGCTGTTTTTAGTGAAGGCGGTACCAGTCGTTTGGCAAATATAAATATATAACATATAAATAAATGAATCACAATTTTATTAAAAATCAATTCAACCCCATGTAAAATACTTAATGCAAGCAACATTTACATTGAACTATCATAGCAGACTAAAGTATGATTAATAATTCTGAAATTCAATGATCTGGTAAACTGTCCTACATATATAGATAGATAGACAGATAGATTAGTCTTAGTTGTTCCTATGGGACATTATTTTCACAGCATGTACTGTACATAGAAAACATAGACAACAAATGCCATACAGATATACTCACAGATAACCACACGATAACCACAATCCTCATCAATCTCCCAGTACACATATACACATATTACACATATTTACACCCAAGCACACCATCAGAAGGACATGCTGTCACATCCTTACTGAAGTTCAGTGTAATCAATACAAATGTTTTCATGCATCCTTGTATGTGGAAATCTTCATCTCATGATCATGACCATTTCATGAAGATAATATATTTACATTTACATTTACATTAGGGCATTTGGCAAACGATTTTATCCAAAGCGTACATTTGTTGAAGTTCGAGCATTCATAGTTGCGAGGCGAATAGAACGAGTTTCATAATTGCTAGGTTGCCTGCATAATAGCTGGGATGAGAGCAGACGTGCCATTCGTGCCAGTCTGCATTATATATACTGTGGATATAATTGAATATAAATCTAACGTGTACTAGACAGGGTCAAAGTGCATACGAGTGACAGGATGTGTCACGACCATCACAGAGCGTTGATGAGACATGCGATGGCAGTGGCAGAA
>PIJE02002693.1:26435-41361 GCA_002895965.2 Coryphaenoides rupestris
ACAGAAAAGCTTTCACAAGAGAGTCACATGGGTTATTCACATGGATGTTGAAATCCCCCATAAGCAGAACATTGTCAGAGTAGGTTGCAAGATCAGCCACAAACTCAGAGAACTCATCCACGAAGTTTGAATAAGGGCCTGGAGGGCGGTAGACTACAGCCAAGAAAAAGGAGTCTGCAATGCCATGATCTCTCTGCCTAATGTGAGCTGAGGAGCTAAAAGCAAGAACTTCAAAAGATGAGAACGTGTAACTGCTCTTTGGTCTTAGGACCAGCTTCGAGCTAGAGATCTGCGCCACTCCACCACCTTTCCTAGATTCACGTGATAGTTGTGAGTTCACATCATTTGGTGGAGTAGCTTCATTTAGGGGCAGATACACTTCTGGTTTTAACCAGGTCTCACACTGGCCCAGGAAATCTAACCTATGCTCAACAATTAGATCCTGGACCAAGAGCGCTTTAGTTGAAAGCGATCTGATATTCATAAATCCTAGTTTAGTTACTGCTCAGCTCTGAGGAGGAGGAGATTGGGGAAATGATGGATGGCATCTTGTTTTTTATTTATTTAACAATCAAATTGGAACAAAAAAAAGTAATGTGTGTCGATTAAATCAAAGCTTTCATCATCACTGTGTGATCATGAACTCGAGTCACGCACGCATGCTGCCGTTTTAAAACACGATCCAATGTTTCTCAACAGCCGTGCGGTTGTCCATGCCGGACTTCCACGCCAAGATGCAGAACAAGCCTGTGGTCGGAGGCCATGGGGGCGGACACAGTGGTGTGGCTCGCCATCTCCGCACAGCAGCCCAGCGGCCTCTTCTTCCAGGGCAAGACTCTCCCGGTTCCCATACCGCTCGTCATGTTGCAGTGGAGGAATACATTTGACCTCAGCGTAGCACTGTAATGTTGGTGAAGGTTTGATTTATTTATTTTTTGTCTGTTCTGTTCGGACTACACCTAATTGTTGGAGCGCACGTTGTCAGGGCTTGAACCCCACTCAATGATCCACACATTTACAGCGCAAGTGTGAACGATCGTTATTTATCATAACTATAAACAAGGAAGTCACAACCATGTGACTGTCAGCGTGGAATAGATTCAAGCAATGATCCAAACTACTCGGTTTTTAGTTGTTGCTTGCACTACATTTTTGCACCAACAGCCAGAGTATTGCTACTTTTTTACTTTACTTACGAGGTACTATTGCTAATTGTTCAGACGAATACTGCAGGAGTGAATGGGGAGTAAGCATCCCATTGTACTTGTTACATATGGCAATAAAGAAATCTTGCACAACATGGACGGTGGCGTCATGATGCATACTGTGTCCTCTACCTATTGTGTGTCCCTCCGTACAGACCGTAAAGCTGTAGCCACCCACTTGCCCCTGGCCTTTTCCAGGTCTTCCCCACAGGACGAAGAGAAGCTGCAGGCCACACTGCAGCAGCTCGCCACCAAGTTCAAACCCTGAGCGCTCTGTTGGAGGAAAACACCCTTGATGTTTACTTGCCAAGCACTGCCACCACAGACGACGCGGTACAATCAGATGATCTGACCGTCCACGCTAGAATGGAATGGAGAATAGGACTAATTATGACAGGCTAAATGATACAAATGATATACCTCTATTACATAGTTTAATACCAATTCCATCTACATAATGAAGTATTTATATTTTTTTCACCAGTTTACTGAAGAGCACCTGAGCTGTCTGCACAGCCATACATGTTAAATTAATGCATTTAAGTAAAAAGAACATCACGACTTGTAATGTTAATGTCTTTTTATACTGGCAAGTATAAAAAGACGGGTGACCTTTGACGGGTGACCTTCTACGTTACACATGTGGTGTCTATAGCCCTCGTCATATCTAAATTTACTCATTTAAATGACAAGGATGTGCTTCGATGGTCTGTGATCTAAAACGTAAAATTATTAATTCACTGTGGATCCAGGGTATAAAATCAAAGGAACATTCAGTCTGAACAACGACAGAGAGCACCACGCATCAAGGCAAAGATTTATTCAAGAAGAGTGTGGTGAACTATGACACTCTGAAATCAAATATTTTGTTGAAAGTAAAGGACATCTTAGATATACATCGTTATTCTATGATTTGACATTGAGATCTTTTTGTACGATTGTCCACCTGCTTCATGACACCATATTGTCCAGAGAACCGTCTGCCCGTTCAAGTACAAATATGATAGATGGACATTAGTTACATATAGCAGCAATGCGTCACATTATATACAATTATTTTTCATTCCTTGATTCAGTGCACGAACTTAGTATATATTATGATCCCCATAGCCAAACAGGTAACCACAGAACATGAACACGTGAATTACATGATTTCTTTTTTAAGCAGTGACGTACACACAATGCAAAAAGAGACATTTAGCTCGGTGACACGCACATATCTCCGCAAGAGACTTACTGACCACATAATAAATAATTTCACCATAAAACTATTGCAACCCTGTCCCCTCTCCCATCCCAGTCTAGCCCCAAAATAAGCCAGACTCATCAGAACACATTTGGCTAGTTTCCATGATATAACCGGATCAAACTTGAGCCTAAATTCAATGATCGTCTCAATCGTATGGAACTTTGATGGGTCATGCGTCGCCCTGTTCACCTTTTTGATGTAGACCACATCAAAAAGGTGAACCTCTCCAGGTTCAGAAAGGGAACACCCCCCCCACACACAGCGATTAGTGTGAACCATCCAGATTGGCTATACTTCACAAGGCATACGCAGTGCTGAAAATAAACGAATGACCGCCCCCCCCCCCCCAAACTGACCAGTACCATGTCGTACTTGCACTTTCTGAACTGTGTCCACATGTAAACCAGCTCAGAGGTCAAAGCCCCTCCGGTCCCCCCAGACGCCTCTTTAGGCTGGTTCAGCTGGCCTCGCATCGTCCAGCTCAACCATTGATCTGGACTTGGTCTCTCTATGTAACCGTGCGAAATTCAAAGCATAACTTGTGTTGACCCAGGAGAACAACCGTTTCGTTCCAGGTCTCTGGAATGCTCATTTATCCTGCCGATATACAGTAACGCAACATTTAGGCCCTAGTTTTAGCCTGTGCACGATAAAGTTTAATCCACCATCCTAACTCCAACCTAGTCTGTTTTAGAATCAATATTGTGGTCCCAATGGTGCTCAATGATTGTATTCCCTGGCTGATACCTTTTGTGCTTCATGACGGAAATGACATTTCAACACATGATAATTCCATTCCTAATGTGACTTCTTTTACGACCCGTTAACGACACAAACAAATCATACACAGAGGATTGATTTTCAAATTCACAGTTCAACCAGGAATAACGTTAAATGAAAGTGTGTGGAAGTTCGGAGTCCAAATACACACACACTGCGATTTCGTCCTTATCTTCTCAGAGATATGGGTTGAAGATGACCCACAGTTGACCTATCCGCATGCACCGTATTGCCATTTTCTTACACATATATGTATATATATATGTGTGCGCACTTAACCGCTTTAAAACCGCGGTTCGGCAAATTCACACAACCCGTTGATACCGGACCCCCCCCCTCCCTAGACAAGTGCTGTCCGGTCTGCCGTGGGTCCTGGGTGGGTCCGGATCTGAACCTAGTGTCCATCCTGGTAGTCAGGACACCACAGGAGTCATGTCCCATAGCTAGAGAGAGAGACAGACAGAGATGTAAAGTACTATGTACTTTGTACTCTACTTCTGGATACATATGCCATAGATATTCGCTATGCTATATTTAAATAATCTGGAAAGCTGCCCTCATTTGTGCATCAGCCTTACATTTATAACAGTCAATATTCAATACTTCTGGAGTCAACATTACATTTTATATATTGTTTTATCATTATTGTGTTATCTTATGTATTCTCCCTCCCTCCCTCTCCCCCCCCTCCATGTGTGTATAAATATAAATGTACACAATGTCGCACACCAGTGACACTTAAAAACAACGCCATTGAAATGACAAGTACAGGAAGGCAAGAGCGTACATATGTAGTGATCAGAGGCACGTCCGGTTCCACTGACCTTGATGACCTTGTCCGTGCCGGAGGTGAGCAGGTTCCCGGTGGTGGCCTCGTAGTGTATGTGCACGATGCTGTGCTTGCTGTCGTGGAAGCTTGCTGTCGGTGCCCGGCTGGAAGTCACACATGGGGAAAGCGTTGGTTAGCTGGTTTATGGCAAATCAGTAGGACGGTGGACGCAATACTACACAAATATCAAGTCACCATGTATCGTATATCCCTGCCTAATACGGAGGATATATTATCATTACCGCATTAGTAAGTCACATCATAAGTTATTGAATGATAAATTGCAACAAACAACGGTTATTGGCGACACTCCTGAGTGTGATCTGTAGCCGAGTTGAGCCGTCAGATTTTTTTCTTTCTTTATTAAATCAGCCAATCAGGATTCTGTATTCATCAGGAGCCTCGCAACTCAAAACTCAAAGCTAATTGGATTGGCATTCAGTGAATGAATAGTTTGGGATTCAAACTTGAGAGTAGCACAACACTGCGGTAAACACGGCCTACCCAGAGATGACTTTACCCACAGGAAAACACAAATAACGTGAATGACCCAATAAAAACGGTGAACTTTGCCAAAAGTTTGAAAATGTAGCAACTTTGATAATTGCTTTGATATATAATTACGCACAGCATAACGTATTGTGCAACAAAATGTGCACAAAAGCACATTCCTTGTTTAATAAAGTAAACTACGGCAATAAAGCTCTGATTCTGATCATGGATGCGTAATATGCCGTTTATGTGGAGTTTGTCACAGCGCGTCACTCACTCCTCGTCGGTGATGGACTCATGGCAGCTGTCACACACCCGCACCTCAAACTCGAAGCCCATGAGGGGGATGGTGGAGCGCTTGGAGGAGCACTTCCCACACACCGCCTGCCCACACTTCCTACAGTGATGCTGGAGAGAGAGGGGGGGGGGGGGGGGGGGGAGAAAAGAAAGAAAGAGATAAAGAGAGAGACACAAGGGACTTTACTCCCCTCTAGTGGGCATAGAAGAGAACCGCATCTCAACAATAAAATGAACACGCACTTCACTTGTCTTCAAGTGATACAGGTGAGATCGTTCAAACATAACATATTAAACTAGAAATTATTCCAGATTAAGTTAATGTCATGTATGCTTTAATACCAGAGTTATTATGGTTGATGACAGGTGATTTGCACGGTAATCATCTCTTTTCTTTGTCAAATGGCAGCAATTCCATTCTATACCACATTATTTGTGATGGCTTTGCTGTAGTCAAATTACCACGGAGCCTGTATCGCTCGGTACGTGACAGGAAGCAGGATGATGGGGAGATAGACGTGCTCACGGGGAAACCACAACTGCTAGCTCACACAGCCTCTACACAGCAGCCCACAGCGCATATGCAGGCCAACCGTTTGTTTAACGTGGTGGCGATGTTAACCCCCTGGGCTAAATGTTCATACATTACTGCGTACACAAGGAATATTAGAGAAAGTCATGTTTAAATGGAAAGGGAAATGAAGGGTGCTATCTGCAACAAATCTACTGTTAAACCAATGACCATGAGCTGTCATCAGAGATTATGAAAACAAGTTAGACCGAGAACAACGCCACAGCCAGTTTGTTCTCCTTTGACATGTCCATTCCCGGCCGTGACGTCCGTTTTAGTTGTGGTTCTGTGTGATTCACTGTTCTCTGAGCACCCTGGGTTGCCAGATATGAAGTAAATTGGCACACAAATACAGCGTGCTGCTGCCATGGAATCACGCAAACAAACTGGACTTGACTGAGATTGTAATAGACTCCACCCAACCCTAAAAATATGCATTAAAAATGTGCGCTACCTGTCGCAGGCCAATCTTCTTACTGTCCCACATCTGTTTGAAGTTCCAGAAGAAGGGCTGTTCACACTTCTGACACGAGTCACTGTCCAGCCACTCTGGGGTCTTGGGGGGGGGGGGGGTATTGTGGAAAATCTCGAACAATCAATACCAAATAACGTGAAATTAAGTAATAACAAACAAATGTATTCTAGAGACAAAACAGGACAACAAATATTCAGCGCTGAAGGCTCCCACCGTACAACAGGCCACCAAGATCTGTTGGAGGATGATCGCATCGAACAGAGTCCGGTGCTCATATTTATGGCAAAAAAGTGCAGGGTGTTACATAACAGGAGTCTGTGAACTGCGCAGGCGCTAGACCATAGGGATGAAAGTTCCTTTCATTCGCATGGTCCAACAACACACAAATCACACGAGAAGCCCCTGTGCCGTGCAAAACATGGGTGCACGGAGTTCATACAGGATGAGTGCCTCAAGGTGAGAGGAGATGTATCCTCCCTAGCTGAGAGCTCCTTAACTCCCACAGATAAGGTATTTTTCGCTAACAAGGGATACAACCTTGACTGGAGCATGGTGCCATTGAACTGGAGCCTTAGTTCACTTAGAGTTAAAGAAAAACAAACTAGGCAGAGCATGTCTATATAAGGATATGGTGTGCAGTACAAAGAAACATACAGGCATGTAGAACCTTTAACTATATGTATATGGTAATTTCTCCACTACAGGGGTCAACAGTGTATATTAAATAGTGGCCTCAGCACAGTATCCGATAATAGTTCACACAATACCCGAAAGAGTCCTTCGACAACACCGTACCGAAAATGAACGCCATCTCGCTAAATGTTTGTGGACACGCCAGGATTACTTTTTACATTTCATTTTCATTCATTATTATTTTTATTTATGTGACTCAGGACAACGACCACATGGTATGGAGCACAAGCAAAACATACAATAATACCAAAACAATAGCTAAAGCACAACAAATTTACTTCAACGGAGGAAGGACATTCTTCAAAATTGTTCTTGTGAAAAGGTTTAACGAGAGGGAAAGAAAGCGCCTTGCGGTTCAGGCTCACAGTCTGGAGCGACGTGTGGTGGCCAGTGGTGAGGAGAGGCATTGCACATTAACATTCAGACTATGTAATGGAGGCGTTGAGACCTGAAAGTTAATAAAAAACCAACGACGGTACAAACCAGCACTCAGATCAGTGTGTAAAAAGAGTGTGTGTGTGTGTTTTATCGCAACAGGGCTGACCTCTTGTCGCGTCACGTCCATGTTCCAGATAACGATGCTTCCATCTGAGCTGCAGGAGATGAGCTGGCGAGTGTGTGAGGCATAGCACAGACCCTGCACCTTGTCACTGACAGACAGACACACAGATGCGCACATGCACACAGATGCACACACACACAAATACTGTTTATCTTCTCAACGCATCCAGACGCATACATAAGGACACTTTGGATATTTGGCAGAGCTGGCATTTAAATGCCTACATTGAAACAATGTTGACAAATACAGCTGTAGGACATTTTGTAAAAGTCAAGTTCTTAACAGAGATCTTATCCTCCGTTTCCTGTCCAGAGACTACAGATGCAAATGAGCTTTTAGCTAACTCTGGTACAGTTTAGAAGCAGTACACTGTCCCTGTCAAATAAACAAGTAGAGAAGACTAAATTAAACTAAATTCTCAACACGATCAGTCATGATCGTCAAACGGTAATTCAAAGTGCACAGCCCACCGTTAACGTTATGATCATTGCTTGGCCCGACTGGCACGTTGTAATGCCAAGAGACGACGTTCTAAATCAAGACGAGACACATAAACTGTTACTACTCTGAGCCGGTCGAGAGACAGCACTCATCATATAATAACTAGTGGTGGGACTCGATTAAAAAAAATTATCAAATTAATTAGAGGCTTTGTAATTAATCGCATATCAATATTTGACACGAGAAGCAACATTTTTCAATTCAAATGGATTTTGGTATACGAGTGAATCAATGAATAGACATATACATAGACATATACTGTACATATACATAGACATACGTTTAAGCAGCAAAATCCTGTTTATTTTAGCTACATAGACCAACAGACACCAACACATTGGACCTCATTCACGAACGCAGTTAAGAAAAAGTGAAGAAATTTCTTCTTAACTCCACTTATGAAGTTCCTGCGACAATTCTGGCGTTCATGAATGTTTTCTTATCTGGGATTGGTTCTCAGCTAAGAACAGGATTTAAGAACGTGGAAAAGCAGTCGTAGCGACCTATTTGGAGTGCGTCCTCGTCTCGGCGCGCTCCCCGACGTGTCGGCGCGATCTCCGATCCCCACTGGGAGGAACCCCGCGGCTTTATACCCGGGTTCCTCCTGATTGTCTTATTACCTGCAGCTGTCTCCACCTGGCCTCCTGATTAGCGAGTGGAGACAGCTGCGATCCCTGGGACTCGGGAGGGAGGGGCCGGAGAGTCCGTAGGATCGCTGTCCGCGGTGCTTGATCCTCCGGGTTGCCACAACACGTACGTACATACATATGCATGCACACATTTACACACACACACACACACACATCAGATCCAATGGCATTATCACTGTTATGTTATTATTAACATAATTAATTTTGATTAATTAATTACAGAGAAAATAACACGTTCACGCATTTTAATCGCAATATTTTTGCACTCAACACCACGGAACGTTTCTCAGTGGACGAATTTCAGGCATACCGATCATAGCGACGCACAACGTGCATTGAGTGACGTCAGACAACAAAGCCTCAAATATGGACGCACCGGAAGAGACTGCGTTTGACCGTTTATTTATTTATTTTGTTGTTGCCATTTTAGATGGTAGAAATGGCACTTTATGTTAAACTGTTGGTCTGTTTATTATTTTGACCAAGGATATTTGTGGGTAGGGGAGGGTGGGGAGGTTAGTGTAACATTAGGTTAGGTACAATGGACCTCATTCGATGAGGAATGCCACTGATTCTTAAATGGAACGCGCGTGCTCGTGCACCTGAATTTGCATACAGACACGCCAGCTCCTTATAAGGGCAACCACAGGACCGTGTGCACATGGTCGCGGTACTGGCGCTCCCTCCTCAGCGCACGATCAGCGATAGCTTCCAGCAGCAGTAGATGAGCCATATTGTGTGTGTAGGCCTAGGGTGCAGACTTGGCCCTTTAAATAGCTGGATTGATCACTGATTATTGGATGGCATGGTTCAATGTACATAATTGATGTTCAAGTCCACGTGCAAGTTCAAGGTTTTATTTGTCACATGCAACATCATACCAGTAAGATGAGCAGTGGAATGTTTCTCCACTGGCTCTTACAATGTACACACTAAGCAAGGTCAAGAAAATAGAACCAACAATGAAAAATAACAATAGAGAACAAGACGGCTGAGAGCAGATTCAATTGTACAGTTGAGTTAAATACATGAGTAGGCTACTTGTGGATCTTGATAGGCCCTATCATGGGCGTAGAATTTAGTGGGGACGCTGGGGACATGTCCCCACCAATATCCAGCGATATCCATCCCCCCCCCCCCTCCCCATCAGAACCGCGAAGTAACGGAGCCCCCCCCCCCCAGAGACGCTGACTCGGAGCCCGACGCGCCTCACGGGAGCGTAATTGCGCATCCTTGGCGCAATATCTGTGATGTCCACCAATGTCCAAAACAACAATACATCCTTGGGCCCTATGTATATTATGTATATTATGTATATTATGTATATTATGTATATTATGTAGGCCCATATGATATATTTTAGTTATGGATATTCACATGTTCATTCACAGAATGTAGATGTGTCAATTCTATTCCCCTATGAGTTTAGTGCTTATTTATTTATTCACTGCCATTTGCAGTGTTCGTGTCGTGCTTTTATTTATTTTAGGACATCACGATGCCTCGTAGAATCATGACTATGCATGTGAAACGTAATTGTTAATGATACAAATATTCTCGTATTATTATTATAATTATTTACATCCGAGGATGTCTGTAGAATTGATGTGAACGCAATCACCAATGATTTCTCACAAATTCAGCCCTTAAGAACATGGGCGCACTCCAAATAGGTCGCTACGACTGCTTTTCCGCGTTCTTAAATCCTGTTCTTAGCTAAGAACCAATCCCACATGAGAAACCATTCAGGAATGCCAAAATTGTCCCGGGAACTTCGTAAGTGGAGTTAAGGAGAAATTTGTTCTTAACTGCAATGAGCGCCTAGTTGCACAGCGGATATATCTGAGTCTGCTGAAAATTCTCCGCGGCGTTTATCACAGTTTGGAAAGAAAGGGAATAATATAATAATATAATAATATAATGCTGAGAAACTAGCCGGTTGTCGCGTTTTGCGGAAATTGAATGTAGAACTTGAAATGGCAAACTCCTGGTGGCGAGAACTCGATTATTTTTTAAATGGCGCTTATCGCGTTTTGGAACCAAACTAATAATTCATTTACATTTTTAATGTCCGTCAGTCCATCACTAACATTTTCGTCTCGTCAAGATCCGTTTTCGTCACGTCAACGTCACGTCTTAGTCATGGGAAAAAAGGTCGTTAACGCATATTTTTCGTCAAACATTTCGTTAACGAAATTAACACTGGTAGGGTCACCCCTGGCTCTCATGTGACCTCACCATTTGTTGCCCTGGTTCTTAAATCTTAATCATAAGTTTTTAATGCACATCTATTTGTTACTCTTCATGTTTCTTCTTAAGTTAGTGTGAATAATTGTACTTACTATCATTGATGTCTTATTACTAACTTTGAATTTCCAGTTCGTCAAGTTGTTTATTCGTGTAATATCAGAACAGTCTATTCATCATTTCTGTTTTCATTTTTGTACATGCATGCTTTCTTTATAAAAAAAAACCGTATTAAACTATTCAAGGTCAATTTGAGGGGCCGTCAGCAGAAGAAGCCAGGGGGTCACAATCACGTGTGTTAACATAATGAGGGGTGTGTACGTGTGTTAAGGGGCGTGTTAAGGTAACCAAAGTGTTACGATTCCCCCCCCAGATGGCACGTCTAGGCGTAGATGGGAGGGGGAATACGTAACGTACCGTAAGTGCATGTAATGCTGGGAACCGCTGGTGCTGTGGGGTAGTGCAACACAAACTACGAGGACAACGTTATATATGGCAACCAACAAGGAGGATTTATTTACAAGTATAATAATAATACTAACAAACACGAGGGAACACAAAAAGACTAAGGGGGAGGACGCCCAACGGCACCAAAGGAATGAACAGAAGCAAAACACCCCCCCCAGACTATAGTGCTAACCCTACCTGTACTAACTACCAAGTCTGCTATTTATTTAACTAACTAACTAACTGTCTTGCCCGCCTAACCTAAAACCCCAAAAAATACAATAGGTGGCACCCGCCGGGTGAAGCTAACCTAATGTATATAGACAAAACCAAACCTGCATGATGGAGGTGTAAACCCGTGGGCTACTTACCTATCTACCTCACCCTCCCCTGGAGCTAACTACAGATAAGGCGACGAACACAATGGTAGGACAAACAAACAATAGGCAAGAACAGTGTATGGCACAAACCAAACTCTCCAAACACAATCATCAACACCTGCGACTACTCCCGCCCCCTTCCTATCACTCAGAAGAGGGAGCGGCAGGTTTAAATACAGAGGCACGCCCCCTCTAATTGGCCGACGGATGACAGCCGGGGGACGCCATTGGTGGAAGGACAACGTTGATGGACAGGAGGACGAACCAATACCTGGGAGCGAGACAGGAAGTATAGAAACAGAGGGGAGGGGAACAAACAGACAGACAACAACACCACACATTTTTTGACGTAACACAAAGGAAGACCATAAGAAGATTGGACCTCATTCACGAACGCAGTTAAGAAAAAGTTAAGAAGAAATGTCTTCCACTTACGAAGTTCCCGGGACAATTGTGTCATTCCTGAATGGTTTATCATCTGGGATTGGTTCTTAGCTAAGAACAGGATTTAAGAAGCGACCTATTTGGAGTGTGCCCATGTTCTTAAGGGCTGAATTTGTGTGAAATCATTGGTGATTGCGTTCACATCAATTCTCCAGACATCCTCGGATGTAAATAATTATAATAATAATAAATACGAGAATATTTGTATCATTAACAATTACGTTTCACATGCATAGTCCTGATTCTACGAGGCATCGTGATGTCCTAAAATAAATAAAAGCACAACACGAACACTGCAAATGGCAGTGAATAAATAAATAAGCACTAAACTCAATCACGTGGATAATATAGAGATAGGGGAATAGAATTGACATCTACATTCTGTGAATGAACATGTGAATATCCATAACAAAAATATATCATATGGGCCTACATAATATACATAATATACATAATATACATCATATACATAATATACATAACATACATCATATACATAACATACATAATATACATCATATACATCATATACATCATATATATCATATACATCATATACATCATATACATAACATACATCATATACATCATATACATAACATACATCATATACATCATATACATAGGGCCCAAGGGCGTATTGTTGTTTAGGACATTGGTGGGGACATCATAGATATTGCAACCCCCCCGGTGGGGACATGTCCCCAGCGTCCCCCCCAGTGGAGACATGTCCCCAGCGTCCCCACTAAATTCTACGCCCATGATAGGCCCTATCAAAATCCACAAGTAGCCTACTCATGTATTTAACTCAACTGTACAATTGAATCTGCTCTCAGCCGTCTTGCTCTCTATTGTTATTTTTCATTGTTGGTTCTATTTTCTTTACCTTGCTTAGCGTGTACATTGTAAGAGCCAGTGGAGAAACATTCCACTGCTCTTCTTACTGGTACCCCCCCAACCCCCCTGATGTTGCATGTGACAAATAAAACCTTGAACTTGCACGTGGACTTGAACATCAATTATGTACATTGAACCATGCCATCCAATAATCAGTGATCAATCCAGCTATTTAAAGGGCCAAGTCTGCACCCTAGGCCTACACACACAATATGGCTCATCTACTGCTGCTGGAAGCTAGCGCTGATCGTGCGCTGAGGAGGGAGCGCCAGTACCGCGACCATGTGCACACGGGCCTGTGGTTGCCCTTATAAGGAGCTGGCGTGTCTGTATGCAAATTCAGGTGCACGAGCACGCGCGTTCCATTTAAGAATCAGTGGCATTCCTCATCGAATGAGGTCCATTGTACCTAACCTAATGTTACACTAACCTCCCCACCCTCCCCTACCCACACAAATATCCTTGGTCAAAATAATAAACAGACCAACAGTTTAACATAAAGTGCTATTTCTACCATCTAAAATGGCAACAACAAAATAAATAAATAAACGGTCAAACGCAGTCTCTTCCGGTGCGTCCATATTTGAGGCTTTGTTGTCTGACGTCACTCAATGCACGTTGTGCGTCGCTATGATCGGTATGCCTGAAATTCGTCCACTGAGAAACGTTCCGTGGTGTTGAGTGCAAAAATATTGCGATTAAAATGCGTGAACGTGTTATTTTCTCTGTAATTAATTAATCAAAATTAATTATGTTAATAATAACATAACAGTGATAATGCCATTGGATCTGATGTGTGTGTGTGTGTGTGTGTAAATGTGTGCATGCATATGTATGTACGTACGTGTTGTGGCAACCCGGAGGATTAAGCACCGTGGACAGCGATCCTACGGACTCTCCGGCCCCTCCCTCCCGAGTCCCAGGGATCGCAGCTGTCTCCACTCGCTAATCAGGAGGCCAGGTGGAGACAGCTGCAGGTAATAAGACAATCAGGAGGAACCCGGGTATAAAGCCGCGGGGTTCCTCCCAGTGGGGATCGGCGATCGCGCCGACACGTCGGGGAGCGCACCGAGACGCGAGAGACGCCGACACGTTCTATCGAACGCATTTTCTATTGATATTGATTACGTGTCTATCGCGATACATATTGTTATCGTTTTATCGCCCAGCCCTACCTATGACACCAAATGTGATTTGGTAATCTCATCCCATTTCTTATTTTCGAAAAACAACCAGCCTCCAAATCTAAGTCTCGGGTGGCATCCTGTTGTGGTCATTACGGGTAAGAAGAAAAATAAAGAAATGGCTACAAATGCAACCAAGCCTTCTTGTCATTTAATGCACAGACAAGAACATAATATTGTGTGTCCCTGTCCAATCCATCCCCTCTGGACCGGTGCAGTGCTTTCTAATCACATTAGACCAGCCAGTCATAAATGTTGTTTAATCATTGCTAGCCTATATATCGTATACAAAGTATATTTCCTACCACTGCTAAATATACCTAGTGCGGTGATTGGCGTAATGCATGACTAACGCCACATCTCTGACCATCATTGGCAGGGCCCAGTAGCGCCACCCAATGTTCTCAGTGGCCATGACAGAAACCCACTCCTGCTAGTCCCTCCTTAAACACTAATTGGAAGATAATCTTATCTCACTCGAAGCTGTGTCTGAAATAAGCTGGAGGAAAAACCTTAAAAAGGCCTAAAATATACATTGTTGATATTATAAACTAAAGCTGGCACTCGTGGAAAAAAATGTAAATCCCCGCCCCTATCCCCGCCAAATGAAAAGGCATGTCCTCCGACCGCTTGCCACTTATTTAGCTCTCTGTGCTGCACGCCACTTAACCCAGCAGCTAAGCTGACAGGTTAATTGGGCGCGTGGGGTCTTTAAATCCCTGCATCAGTGAGGGCCAGAGCAGTTAGCCCTCCGGGACATACACACACACAGACAGACACACACATACACACAGGCTAGCAGGAGCGGTAGTGTAGCTCCTCTGCTGGCAGGGAAAGGATACTGCAGGCCCGAGACGCAGGTGGCCGTGCGGTGGGTGCCCAGCTGCTGGCCGCTCTCGGAGCAGTGCCAGGTGAAGTTCTTGTCCTGGCCCGTGCTCAGCACCCACTCCATCTCCAGGACGAACATCACCACTATCACCCGGCCCTGGTGTGCTGGGGCCGGTGAGAGAACACACACACACA